>BMAW01023844.1:0-46189 GCA_019974015.1 Nephila pilipes | reverse complement strand
TCGAAGGAACTGGTTTTACAGTAGATTGAAAAAATAAAATTAATTGCTTAATAACAATTGGATGGAAAATCCTACATATATTTGTACCAAAAATATTAAAGCGAACAAGTATTAAAGCGAACATGTGTATTAAATTTTTTTAAAAAAAAAAAAACGAACGATAATTTTTATCGTTAATTAAAATCACCAGTAATCTAAATCAATAAAGAAAAATCCAACATTTTTATTTATTTAATGCAGTTATCCATTTGAATCGTAGGAAATGAAACAAAACATGTGCGTGTGTGTATAAGTGTGTCATTTTGAACAGCGAATTTGATTAGAATTAAGGCAGAAAATTCTATTCGAATTTATATATGTATGTTTTTATACTACTCAAGTGTTTTATATTTTAATACGTAATTTTTTTTTAAAAAAAAATAAATTTTTATGTAAAGGCTTTATACTGCACAATACTTAACCACAAATATTATTACCTATTTCGTGAAACAAATGTTAAATTCGATTTTTAGTAAGTATAAACTTATCACATTATTAGAATAAAACATTCTTCAACTGTCTGTGTCATGTGAGGTTTGTGCAAAAAGTACCCGTTTTATGAATGGGAATTGAGGTTATTGTCAAAGATCATTTTTCATTTTTATAAGAAGTCCGTGAGTATGACGCTCTACGCATCCCAAAAAATCGACGTCATCACTTTTCCGGCCAATAGATTTCGAAACAGATTTACCGGATGAATTTGTCAAATTTGTTTTAATGCCGTTCAACAGATGGCAACACACAATGATAACACTCACCTACCTCAACTATGCCATCTCTCTTCAGACACAGGCACTCATATAATTCATAGTGTATAAACTATATATATATAACAGTTGCACATTTTTATTTTTTTTAGTTATTGTATAACTTAAAATAGAGATTTCAAAATTTTTACAAATAGTGTTTTTTCATAGTGGTCCAAGCGATCATGTTTTTGTGTACTTTGCTGATCACGGAGCTCCTGGTATTATCGCTTTTCCAGAAGATGTAAGAAAGAAAACTTTTTAATATTTTTTTACATTGATTTAACCGTATTTCTTACTTTATCACCTCAATTGTACTTAATGTTAGTGGCCTCGGTAGCCTAGAGGTAATGGCAGCGGACTCGAGGCCGGCGGTTTGTGTCGATTCGTACATAGGGGCTGATTCACATAAATCTGTCGAGGCCCAAAGTCCTCCCGTTGGCGCGGTGTGGAAATTAGGAGAAGGGGTAACCAGCTCAGGTTACTTGACCGAGACTCAAAATTACGAGGTTCGTCGATAATAGCCCTCGTGCGACGTTAATAAAACAAACCACAACAGCAACTAAAATGTACTTAGTGTCATATTTAACTGTATTATAACACAACTTATTATGAAAATAACCAAAATATTGTAGTAAAATTTGAATTCGCAATCGTTCAATCTTATGCACTACTTATTTTAAGCAAAATTTTGACTTCTGTGTTTTTATGACAAAATTAAGGCACTTTTAAATGTTTTAAGAAATTGCATCGAAGTACTTTTTAATAATTAAAGTTAACTATGATTTTAACAGTATTTGTTTCTGAAATAAATCACTAACATTTGATAATATTACTAAAGTGGGGAATATCTAAATAATAAAAACGCTAAAAATGTATAACTGTAAATTTAAAAAAATCACAACATATACAGCTGTAAATAGAAAATCAGTGAAAAATAAGTACTAAAAATTTCTTTTTAATAATATATATATTAGAGAGTCCGTTTCTATGTAATGCCTACAAATCTGCATTTTTAACCCATTCTTACTGAAATTTTGCGTATTTAACCTTCAAAACAAGAGGAAGGTCACTACCTTCATAAGATTTCAAAAAATCATCTCACAGGATCAAAATATTTCTATTTTTATAAGACGTGTAGAACAGAAGAGGCGCAAAGTATATATTAGATATTTATTCATATTTAACAATTTTTAAATAGAAAGCATAAACCTTAACAATAAATTCCTCCAATGGACTAAATTCACAGAATCACGTGATATATATCATAAACAAACCGGCGTGGTCTATGTTTACATTGGATTTCCCTATATGCTAGTTGTATATATATTATATATCCATTTTATTTCGACTAATATGTTTAATATTATAATACTTCCTACTTTATTCAATGATTTATATTCGGCAGGAAGTAATATGAGTATATTTTTATGTATCTAAAGTATTATTCTCATTTAACTCTGTAGTTAAAATATTGTTCGATAAGCTAAGCCTATTTAGGCTTGCTTCTGGCCTTTCTTTGTAGATTTATGATATAAGCTTTAAATTATTTTCTGATTTAAAAAGATACATTTTTGCACTGTTAAAGGCCATTGAGTTATTTTTACCTTTTTATTTTGATTAAGCTTATTTTGTTTTTCAAATTATTTAGTTTATAAATATTATTATGTATCAACAGATCATCGGTTGATTCTAACATGTTAAAAAAAAGGCTCTGGTGTTTTTTTCTAGTGTTGTTATTATTCTAAACCGTCTCAAAAATAAATGTGAATTGTTAAAGTGTAATTCAATTCTTTCTGAATTATAGTATGTCTCATTTAATGAAGACCTTTAGTGGTACTTTTCCATTTCGCCGGCGCAAGCGATAATGCCGCCAATAATGATACAACCAATGCCAAACAGAATAAGTGTATCCTATGTGTTGTCACCAATAAAGTCTGCTTGGCGAGATTTGCGCCGGCGAAATGGAAAAGTTCCCTTTTATCAGGAAAATCACAGTTAAATTAGGATTTTTCATAATTATAATAAAATGTCTATATATAAACAAAATAAATTTACAGCTATTATTTCAGATTGTTAATAGAAAAATGATTCCATACATTTATACTATAGCAATCCAAAATTTCGATTTTGGTATTTATTTAGGGTGAAAAATATATAAAACAAAGTCTTATGATAATTTCTCATTCAATTAAAATGTAGTATATCTAAAAAATGTAAGTTACTTAAGCTTATGAAGCATAACGCGTTTCACAAACGCAGAGCAAAGCCAATGAATACAAGACTTGTTTACATCTACGGGTATCACGTGTTCGAGATATCATGTGATCGTGACGTCACATGAATTTAGTCCATAGCAATAAACTCCTACCCTCCTAATAAAATCTTTCAATCTACGTAAAACCTAGGAAACATCGAGTGCTTCACAGTTGGTTTAATACAAATATTTAAAAAAAAAAAAAAAATATAAGCAATGGTATGAAAACTGAATTGAATCGTCAATAAACTTTTCGTCTTTTTTATAATAAACTGATTTAAATCTAACTATGGACGGTCCATGACTTCCATAAATTCTACTTTTGTACATTTCACTATTCCTTACATATTACGAAATAAATTTAATGGCTAAATATTTTAATCGATGTTATCGTACTTTTTTCATTTAAACTTTGACAGTCAAAACTTTGGAAAAAACCTTCATGCATTTTGCAAATTTTTTGCTACCATGGTAGAATTTGATTCCAATTATGAACGTACATCTCATGTATGTCAAAAAAACCACAATATTATTCAATTATTTATCAAGAAAAGAAGTGGAAGAATACAATTCAATTATTTCTCAATAAATTTGAAAAGAAAATATTAAAATATGACGTTTCAAAGTAAAGGATGTTTTATAGGATGGAGTCACCACTCCGTTGCGTCAACCGTTCCCACCAAAGCTTCTAAACGAGTTTTGGTATCATTTATTTAAAACTCACTTCGGCTAGCGACGATGCTGACGCATCGAGAAGACGAGGGCAACTCTTACTCTTTTCACAATATCGATTTTCATAATATCGATTTTCATAATATCGATATCAATAAAACGTTGATTATTTATAAGCTAATGTATCTTATCAAAAGCAAATATTTTAAGAATACTTTTGTTTCTTTTAAACTTTGTTCTTCTTTCATACAGTTCAATTTTCCGACACATTTTGGAAACCAATTAGTTATGAAAGCTGAAGGCATCTATTTCTTACCAAATAAATGATCTCGCATTATATGCTTAAGTTAAACTCAATTTTTCTAACTATCTATATCTATGAAAATGAGCTTAAATGGTACTTTTGTAAAAAAAAATATAAATACTTGACAATCATTCATAAATTCAAACACCAGCAATTCTTTTCCTATATTTTATTATCTCGTGATGTTATCAACAAAAAAAATCTATTTTACTATTAGTACGACAAACCTGTATATTTTCTTATAAAAAATTTTACATTCTTAAATTTTTTTCTTCTTTTTTATTAGGAACTCTCTGCCAGTGATTTAAATAAAACAATAGACTACATGTATGAAAACCAAATGTATGGAAAAGTAAGTGTTAGGGATTGTATTTTAATAAGAAGAGTAATTAAATCTACTCATTCATAAATATATTTTTGCATTTCCAAATATATTCTTTAATTCTTATTATAACAGCGATTTGAAACTCAAATATATTTGATTATTAACCGCGACAATAACCACAATTAATAAAGAACAGTTTTTAAATACTTGATTATATATCGATCATATAATAAATATGAAGATTTCAACCAAATTGAAAAAACTTTATATATATATATATATATATACATATATAGTTATTATCTTGTGAATTAATAAAGGTAATTGGTAATTGCTTAAATGATGTTTGTCGAAATATTAAATATGATTATCTAAAGCGTAGTTAAGGCTCCCGTCTATCCGCCATTTTGATTTCGTGCACTTAATGTTAATTCTATGGAATTTCGACTTTAATTCTCACACCTTTACCATTCGATCTATTTGAATGCAATAAAGTACATCTGAAAGAGCAAAAAATAATGAATGCTTCTGTGGAATTACTTTTTCCCTCCGATTTTTAAAAATATTTAAAAATATTCTTTAAAGACCGGAAAACTCTGAAACGAATCATTAAAATAAAAATAAAAATATTTTTAAAAATCTTAGGGAAAAAGTAATTCCACAGAAGTATTGATTATTTTTTGCTCTTTCAGATGCACTTTATGGTATTCAAATTGATCGAATAATAAAGATGGGAGAATTCAAGTCGAAATTCCATAGGATTAACATTACGTCCACGAAATCAAAATGGCGGGTAGACGGGAGCCTTAATGCGAATATTAAAATAATGAGATTTATAAAATAACTGTATTTTTGTATTTTTCTCTTTAATTATTATTGACAGTAATGTTATACTAATTACTCTACTTTTTCTAACGAACATTACCTGAATAAGATTATTGCGATATCTTCATATTTTTTTTTAGAAAAAATCTGATATTTTTAGTAGAATTTCAAATAATTTAAACACCTCGTTTATTAGATTAACACAAATTATTTAAAGTAGTTTTCACTTTAAGAATTAAGCTTAAAATTTCATTTATAAATCAATATATTGTAATAAGAGCAAATATCAATACACGTTTTTTTTTTTTTTTTTTTTTTCCCTTAAATATCATTTCTTAAAATCGGAATCATGATTTTATCTAGAAAAGGAAAGAAGAAAAAAATATATATATCTTTATTTTTTTACAGATGGTTATCTACATCGAAGCATGCGAATCCGGATCTATGTTTGAGAACATTCTACCCGATAACATAAATGGTAAAAATTCTTCTACAGTTAACCGATTAAAATTATTATTTCAAAGAAAATTTATTTAAAAATATATATCTAATGTACCACAGAAAATTCATGTCATTTTCAGTAATACTGAATAATTTAACTATATGTTTGTGATATTATTTAAAGAATTTCTCCTCTTTTATTAAGAGATACAACCATTAAAAATATGTTTTATACACTCTAGATACATATGAGATTTAATTCTTTGAAAGTATTACGATGTATAAAATATTGCTTTTAATTGATTGATTTTTGTAAAACTAGTTTACGCCACAACTGCTGCCAATTCTGAAGAATCTTCTTATGCCATCTACTTTGATGAAACACGTGAAACTTATCTGGGTGACTCCTACAGTGTACACTGGATGGAAGATTCTGATAAGGTATTATATTATTAAGGCGTTTATGTCTTTTAATTTTACTTTTGGTATTTTTTAAACATTTGTTTCGTGTTTGGATTGTAAAGAATTAACTTGTTTTTGCAGGAAGTCTTGACCAAAGAAACTCTGCAAAGTCAATTCAAGGTTGTCAAAAAGGAAACAACGGAAAGCCACGTTCAAGAGTATGGAGACATGGTAACGTATTACAAAATTAATATTTATATTATGAATGTTTAATTTAATAGATGCGAATATAAGTAAAAGCTTAGGAATACTAGGATAAGTAATCTAAATTATTGTTAAAGTAAAAAGATGCTTGGCTACAGATGAACTGGAACCAACAATACTACCTGTAACTATTCTTTGTTAAACTTTAATACATTTTTATCATAATGTTAACTTATCCTCACAAACACTATTTTTATCATAAAAACATCTTATGGTTTATATACTACTTGTGCAGCAAGTTTAATCAGATTTTTTCTGTAATGGTTACAATAGAAAGCAGAACCTTACAAAATGCGTTTAATTACAGATGATCAAATTCTATAACGAAAGAGCAAAATATTTCGAAGCACTTTTCGCAATGTCACGTCAATCAGATACATTACTGTATTTTCGTACTGTGTGTGTGTAAGATTGAAATTTATGCAAAATTTGTTAAGATCTTACTAGCTGCATATTACAAATACCTGCAAATTCAGTTTTCAAGTGGTATGAATTGACTATGAATGCAAATAAAAGCACAGAAACATAAATAACTTCAGAGATTCCTTTGAGGAAAATGGCAAGGCCGCGGTAGCCTAGTGGTCATGGTCGAGGACTAACGCCCGGCGTTGTTTTTATCTACTCGTGGGCTAAAGCCCTGATGCCACTTCAGACTCGCCGTTTAGGGGAGCGGATGCACGTTAAATCTGGAGGAAGTTTGAAGATAGAGATGACAACACAGGTGTCACCCTCGTCGCTTGATCGAAGTTCAAAATTGCGAGGTCCGTCGCCAGCCCCTCGTGTTGTTTTTCATTGAGACGTAAATAGACAACCAAATCGATGCAATGGGCTCATTTAATGCAAGTGAAAATAGAAAATTAGATAAACATCATACAAAGATAAACGGAACACAACAAAAGACAAATAAATTATACAGTTTCTAATGCTTAAGGCCTTATTCAGGATTCTCCAAGCAAAATAAAGCTCATATTGAGCTACACAAACAAACTGCTCTGTCTTATTTCATCTGAATCAATTCTTAGATCTTACAGATTCTATTTTCGAAATATTTCAATTTCTAGTTTTTAGGACTTACTTTGGTTTTATACGTTCAGACTTTTTTTTGTAGAGTGGATAGGAAAATTTTTCAAAATTTTTAAACATATTTCTAGTAAGAACTATACTTTTTTAGATCATAGGTATTTTCGGCTTCTAGTACTCCTCATCACTCTTTGGGGAATTGCTACATATAATCTACGCTGTCTCTCTTTATTCAACCTTTAGCGTTATAAACTAAAGGTTTTTAAATTTTACCTTAATCTTTTCCTTGATGTAACCCTTGATCATTACTATGAGTTCTAATTATACTTCCAGAATACGGTTTTAAAATATGGATTATCTAGTTTTTTTTTTTTTTTTTTTTGTTCAGTACTAGAAGCTTATATCTTCCATTAAAACATTCTAAATCCTACTAACCATTATTAATTGACAGGTACTGATCATTAATTGATTCCCTAATAGTAACAGAGCTACCACTTTTCGAATATTAATATTTTCGCTATTATTTGTCTCAGCGTTTATTCGTGAATGTAATTAGAAAACTAGATTATCTCTGGATTACTTTTTCTATACAAATGAATCTCTTGACCTATCTTAGTCGCTTATGAATTTTCTAATGCAAGTACTTCTAACATATTGTTTTTTAAAAACACTTTTTCGGTGAAGGTGCTTTTTGAAGCTATTTAGTGAAAAATCTATTTTTGTCTCTCAAAATATTTCGCACACAAGTGTCACAATACAAACGCACTACAATTAAAAAGTACTGTATGCGTACTTATAAAACGAATTTTTATTGTATATGATTTTACTTGGCTGAAATAAGAGCGCTGTGATATTTTATTACAATACTGATGATGGTAAAGAAAAAAAACCAGTGAATTTTAGAACATTTTCTGATCAAAAATTATTAAATATATTTGTTTTATTTCAGAGCATTGCTAAAATGCATGTGAGTGAATTCCAAGGAAGGAAGAAATCTAAATCTATTGTTTTGCCAAAAGTTGAGGCAAGTTTTTTTTTTTTTTTTTTTTTTTTTTTGTTTTTTTGTTTTTTTTTAAGTGAAAAAGATCATTAAAATAAATAATTTGTATTTGTATTTCATTTTTTTTAAAAAATTGAAATTTGTTTTAAAGTTGTGTCATTGCAAAAACCTATATTTTAATGAGCATGAGTATTTTACCTTAAAAATGAAAAGAAATTTTATTATTAAAACGTTTTTCTGAATTTCACTTGGTGTGTGTGTGTGTGTGAGTGTGTGTGTGTCATCAAATTTTCGATCGTTAATTTAACCAACTTCCCATCAAGCTAGAGCTTTGAAATTTTGAGAATCGTTCGTACTCGCCTAACAATGCAATATTTAGACGCTTGCGACAAGTTTTAACTCATATTTTCTTTAATAATGCAGTTTAGCCCAAACACTTGGCGCGATTTCAAAAATTGGCACCAAACTTGGCGATTGTTTTTTTTTTTTTTTTTTTTTTGCTGAGCGTTAAAAAAGTTAAAGTGAACAGGGTAGCCACATTTGGCAAAATACTGCCAAATAATTCTTGTCGCCAAGGGTAAACCTTTTCTGAATTCTGGTTCCCATTTTTTTTAATAAAATGACTTACAAACTTTCAAATGCATGTTTTGATTTTATGAGTATTATGAATTTCTTAATATGCTCACAAATGTATCTTTTTAAGTAAATTTTAAAGTTAAAAATAACTAACAGTTTTAACTAATATTTCAATAATTTTCTTTAATATACTTTGCTACCATATAAAAACGTTATTTTTAAAAACGTTGGTTTTTATATCGAATTATTTTTCCCTTAATTACAGAAAGACTCTGTTCGAAGTCGTGATGTGCCCATCGAAATAGTAAAGAGAAAGTATCTGAAGTCTAACTCAGTTGAGGAACAAGCTGCTTTATTGAAAAAATTGAATAAAATGCTCAGGGTGAGTTTTTAAGGTTTTCATAGGATTCTCTACTGTATTAAAGTTAAGGAATCTAATAATATTTCTTAAGTTTTTTTTTTAAATATTTCGGGAACAAAAACAAGGTGTTCAATAATTGCTTTAAATTATTCAAAAAAATTACGATTAAGAATAAGATAAAACTACAGGGTTATTCTAAATCATTCTCCTGATTTCAAAATTGCATACTTTCAAAAAAAAAAAAAAATGACATAGAAAGATAGTAAAAACATAAATGAAAAGTGAAAATATAGAAGTGTTTTTTTTTACAAGTGTTCGAACCACCTTTCGGTACTTTTCTATTTCGCTGGGGCAAGCAGTAAAGTCGCCAAAAGTGATACAACTGACGCCAATCGGAATATGTGTATACTATGTGTTTTCGCCAATAAAGTCTACTTGACGAAATGGAAAAGTATCTAACTTTCATTAGTTACATGGATAAATACAATTCGATATGTAAAATCCTGCCAAACACGTTGTAAAATGTCAGTGTTAAGTGATTCTAAAGCAGCAGAAATCCGTTAAGTTCAAATAAATTTGTGGGAAATGATAGCGCATACACTTTATCTTTTATCCCCAAAGGAAGAAATTGCATGGGGTATCAGTCGACTAGATGCGACAATCGCATATCATGTGACTTAGGTGGCCGATTCCGTAACATTAAGTTATCTGGACCACTGAGACCGATCCAACTGCGAAGTAGTTCCGTGAAAGCTTCTAAAACAGTTTTCCTTTGTATTTATATATTATCATTCTATGTCGTTTATTTTTGAGAATATGGAGTTTTAAAATCGAATGAATCATTTTGAAAAACTCTGTATTTCTATAAAAGAGGCAATTTATTGTGTGAGGGAATGCTAAGGAAATAAACATTAGCAAAAATAAGACGGAAAATGTAAATTAAACTTTACAAGTACAGAATAGTTAACTTATTCTACTAATATTTTACATAAAATTCTTCGCAAACTTAAGTTGTGAAGCAAATCTTAAAAATCTAGATTGTGTAACCGATTATTATGTCATAACTAAGTTAAAATAAAAAAAGGAAATCAACAGCATCTCGGGGGAGATTAATATATATTTAATAACATAAGATATTACTGTTACAAAGACGGTATAAAACAATTAAAAGTAACATTTAGAGGGATAAATTTTACAAGTTAACTTAAGCCTAGTCCAGGATTGGACAGCGACAGGGGTGACACTAACTCCTCGAGATCCAAACCTTCTCTCTGACCAAAAAACACTGGGTGGCAAGTTCGTACTTTTGCTACAATGTTTTCCATTATGCTGCGCCATCTACAGTTCTGTTTTGAAATTAGCGTGTGTTATAATTGTTTAAAATGAGTCAAATGACGAAATAGCTGCTTTTCAATCTTAAATTTTTAAGCACTTTATCGATGAAAAACTTCCATCGATTTATATAAATATGCTTTATCTTAATTGCGATAGAATAATGCAATCAATTATATTTGAATGGTATAACAGATCTTGTGTTGCTCCAGATTCCTCTTAATGAAATATTTGAAAAACAATCACCACATTTTTATATGTTAATCTTCAGTTTTCTATTTGCAGAACCGACAGTTCCTCTCACAAAAGGTTTCAGAGATTGTTACAGAAATTTTCCACGATGAAACTCATGAATCAGATGTCTTGGAAAATCGTTACAAACTGAGAAATTTCGAATGTTACGACAACGTGAGAGCCTACTTCAATGAAGAATGTTTCCGTATTTCTAAGGTATATAAGAAATTTTAAACTTCGTTTTTGTAATCAAGCAGTGACTTAGTTCCATTATAACATGTTTTGGTACTTTTCCGTTAAAGGGGGCCTTAAAAAAAATCGCCTAGTCGAGTTGTGCGGATTCACCTCTCTCTAGACGCAGTATACTACTGAGATTGCCCGTGATGTTACTCCCATTTGGGGGGGGGGGGGGGGGTTTAACCAACCCCCACCGCATTAACCACTGTCCACTTCCTATAATGAAAAGGCTACCCATGCTTATAAACAAATTACTCATTAGGTATGTTAGATTCTCCTAGATTTTTCCTGTTTTTGCCTCCTGCATTTTTTGGTAACAATCTGACTCGTGTTAATATTTTCGTCTCATTTTCACACTAATTTTTTTTAGAATCAGATAATTTCTTTAGAACATCTGTTAGATAATGTACCATCCCTAAAACTTTCTACAAAAACAAGAGAACTACGAAATAAAAACGGTATAAATGTTCATTCCGTAGCATTTTTGAAATGTTGAAAATGTCCCTCGATGTTTGACAATTCGTTGATCTTTGAATGTCAAAATTTCTTAGGTAGAGAGTTTTATACTCAAATATCGTAAAAACAGTTTTAGTAGTAAGTTTATATTTATTGTAA
The DNA here is from genome assembly GCA_019974015.1 of Nephila pilipes. NCBI lineage: Eukaryota > Metazoa > Arthropoda > Arachnida > Araneae > Nephilidae > Nephila > Nephila pilipes. Next base: position 34,539 of record BMAW01023844.1, on the reverse strand, counting down.
ATCTCCTTAAATTATTTGATGAACAAGGTATGGTATAGGAAACACTTTCTTGGATACATGCGAAATCCACATGAATGCCCAGAACTTCTTTGGCTTTTATTTTGCACTTCTTCATTAGTACTCAATGGATGGATGACAGAAATTTGAGATTGAATTTTTTTTAAAAAAATACGTTAGAATGATTTCCTGTGAAATATTTGCATACTGCAACTTTCAAATGGAAAGATTTGGTATTTTTTTGTTACACAAGGGTCAGGAAAAAACGCCAAGAATTTTCTTTTTAAACAGTATCAATCTAAATTTTAAATTCATTAAAAATGAAATACAATTTAAATTTGGGCACAGATACGTTGGAAGAATTAGCGACAACATTCTTGATGTAAAAACATAGCGATAAGTATATCTCTTCTGGTAGTCCTCAACCTAGTATTTCTTTTTTCACAGCCGGCAATCCAGTATTTCCTTGTTCTGGGCGAAATAAGGTTATGTAATTTGGCGAGAAAAGAGTTACGCACATTACAGTCGACCTGCGCAGTTTTAAGATTTTAATATCCGAGCATTTTAGCGGCACATATATTTTTACAAATTATTTTTCTGTTAAGGCTGTCTTCGCTTGATGCTAAAAAATTATTCGAATATGCAACACTTTTTCCGATAACAAAATGTTCAAGAATTAATTTTACATTCGGATTTCACTACCTTTTATAGAACAACGTATTTTACAATATTTCTCATTTCTATTTTAATAAATCCCTTTTTGTCTGGTGGAAAATGTGTTCCATGTTTCGTCTTCTATACTGTAATACAAATGGGTTTTGAAATTTACATAAAAATGTGAAAAAAGGAGCGTTTATGGAATGTTTCTAAATTTTAAGAATACTGCATCATAAACGAATATACGTGTTTCAACATCACAAACTTTTTTGAAAATTGGAGCCATATCCTGTCTTAAAAAGTGTTCCAAGTTAGATCAGGTTCTTTGATATTAAGCTAAGGCAGCTATTAAACAAAATTTGTTACTTCCCTGTTATAGCGGAACGACTAAGAAATTTCGCCAAGTTAAGTTATATCGCGAAGTAGATTTCACGAGTTGGGCAACGACCTTGGCGTAATCGTAATTTGACGGGCGCCATTGTCACACAGAGAGTCCCCAAAAATTTCACCATTTATCTCTCTTTTTTAAATGCTAGTACTTATTTGATATAAATACCTTTCGGAAAGATGTAAGTACATTTGAACAAAGTTATTTCCATGATTGTATGCAAACATAATATAGATTTCAACATTTTTTTGGGCTTTTCTAAAATGATTTTTAAAAAAATTATTTTGAAAGTATTTTTTAACGATTTAAATTTCATGATTAAAATCGCCATTTGTGAAATAAAGCGTTATTTAGGAACAAAGACGAAATCTTGTTTTAAAAATGAATGTAATTTTTGGTAAACTCCAAGAATTCGACATTTATAAAAAATGTAAAAAGTGTACTTTTTGTGATTTAAATCTATTATAAGCGTTTTTTAAAAATTTTATTTTAACATTTTTGGACATTTCTGTTATACTTCGGGGGAAAAAACATTTAGAAACTGTGTATTTTTACATGATTTACATTTATGTTATGCATTTAAAAATCTTCGCATCTGTAAGTGATCATTATTCCGAAACTCGGAAGAAATCTTGTTTCAAAATTAGAACTTTCATTGAAATTTCGATGAAATTAATATTTTCAAACATTAAAAGAGTATTTTTTGTGATTTACACCTATCTTAGGCGCTTATGAAATTGTCACTTTCTTTCAATTTTCAATGAAACTGCCGTAAACAGGATTCAGGGGTGAAATTTCCGATAGGTGATCATTTTTTTTAAAGAACAGCGTTTTCGGAAATTCGCTAATTTTGACTATAGACTACTAGCGCACCTATTCCTAAATTTAAACAGGGTCCATGAATTTAGAGATGTCTTTCAACATTTTGGGATTATATTTAGGAACATTTTTTTCTGTAATTGTCCCATATAAACTATATTAAGTATGATTCAAGATGGTAGCGTGAGGTAACATGTTGGCATTTATTACGCCATTTTGCAATTCGTCACGTTCTTCCAACATCTGTAGTTAACTATGAGATGATCATATTCTGCTTCTTTCAAAACTTCTGTTTTGCATCCTTTCAAGAAATTTGAAAAAAAAAATTATACTACCGTCTGCGACATTTTTTTTAAAATCGCTCAAAGTAAAGTTTTAGCTGAAGCCACCAAAAAAACCACTGTGGAGGAAGAACACGTTCAACGTTTCTTTCTTATCGTAAAAAGACTTATAAACCTCTGTATTCTGACATTTCGATCAATTTTAACTACAGATCTACATCAAGAGACATGAGCGCAAACCTTCCGCGTATAATTGTTCCAGTCGACGACTGTACTGTGATTAATTTCTAATTAAATATATATATAAAAAAATTTAATGAAGTCAGTTCCTGGTTCCTGTTTTGAATCACATTTTAAACAGGAACTTCGATAGCAACGCTATCTGTAATTATTTGCTACCGCCATCTGTTAAGCAGAGCCAAAATAAATTTGATATTGATTCATAAGTTGTTTTTGATTTGGAAGCCATGTGCTGGAAAATCAAAATGTGATTGTTACCGTGACTAGTCGTCAATAAGACCTGGATTCATAATTCAAGCAACAATCAAAACAATGGGTTGCTTCTGATAAATCTGTCCCCATAAAAGGTGAAAAAGATCTCAAATGCCTAAAAAATTATGGCGACGATTTTTTGGCAGGCAAAGGCGTCAAACTTCTTCTTCTTTTTTTTTTTTTTTTTTTTAAAAAAAAAAAAAAAACAATGAACAATACTACAATCAGTTTCCCCATTCCCATTACTTACACGGGTATTTTTTGAATCACTCTCTTAAACAATGAATTATTTTTGCATGTGAGAAACACAAGAAATATATATTAATTTCAATTTTTCAGAATGAATACGCCCTTGACTTCATGCACGTTTTGGTGAATCTGTGTGAAAAAGAAGTATCGCCACAACGAATAATGCAGGCAATGGAGAGAGTTTGTGTTCATCCATCTATCTATGGCATTCTTTAAATATTGTTATGATTTTCCCCAGATTGATACATATATAATTAACATGTATAAGAAGAAAAACATTGCCAAATAAGCTTCAGGGAAAACTTATGTTTCTAAAGGACGAAGTAATGAAGGTCAGGAGACCTGCTCAACCTTTTAATGTGATTTAAATGTGATATAATTTTTTTATTCAATTAACTTTATTTATGATTTGTTTTTAAATAAATAAAAAAAAATTATTCCAGTTTAAATTTGTATTTTTCTTGTACATCTATTAATGTTAACATGTGTGTACAAGCACTCCTAACATACAATACAGAACACATCTATTTAGAATAATTGTGCTGTTTACTTTCCCCTTTTATAACAAAATTATAACTTGCAGCATTTAATAAAGAAATAAATAAAATGAGTCCCCTCCTTCTTTTTAACAGAAATATAACAGTTATATTAATTGATACTAGGTTCTTTAAAAAATGCTACTCATGAAAGATTTAGCTTTACATTATTCTTATGTATTTTGTGTAACTTAAATTGTGATAATTTAAATAATATGGGTATTGCACTATATTTACCTAAAATTTTCTTTATACTTAAAGTCAAATAGAATGTAATAATAAATTAATAGTCTGTTTGAATAGAAGTTTAAAAAAGGCAACATTTTAGGACTGAATTGAAATAAATAATATAAATGATTTATTTACACAGATGATTGATGAGAAAGAGGAACATTTAAGACATGAGCACATCGACTGCACAAATTAGTTTGTGAGCTTGAAGTAAAAAGCCGACATCTTGGACATTTCTCTTGTTTTGTTTTCAATAGAGTCACAGTAAAACTTCCGTTTTCACCTAAAACAACAAACATATTTTCTCTAATTTATCAACCATTTTTTAAAATATTTTAATTACAATCACATAAATTTTAAAAGTACTATTTACTATAGAATTTTCTTTCTAAAATGATGAAAACTTACCATCTGATAAATTCAAATCCCCATTTAAGGTAACCAAACTTTCAGATATATTTTCATGACATTCTGCAAATTTAACATCAGAAACTTGGAAAAATTCATTTAATCCTGTGTTATCCCTAAGACCTTTGTTTAAATTCTACAAAGAAAAAAAAATGGAGGGGAAGTATTTTTATAAATGTTTGCATAAACTAATGAGTATAAATATGAGAAATACTTTATTGCATATATACTTGTAATTCATCCGTTATTCTAGAACTGCATGTAATAATCGCTTCCATTTCGATAGTTTTGACCTCTGATTTTAAAATCACATCTCTGATTTGATTAGCCCATGCAACAGAAATAGGGACAGTAGTACTCTCTAAGAACTTGCTTAAGTTCGGCCATTCATAAACAAATACAGAATTTGCAGCTATAAAATGATAAAAATATAAGGGTATGTAAAAAGAAAAGTAATTTAAGATTATTCTAAAATAAATATACATTGAAAAATTCTTTACAATTGACATAAATTTTTTACTCAAGTTACATTAAATAAAATTGTTATGTATAACAATTTATCAATTACAAAAACAAAACAAAAAAAAGAAATTTCTGAGGTTTTCAAGAAATCAATAGATGAAATTAATATAGTAATAGTAATTTTAAAAAAAAAGGTGGGATTAAATAATAATACATTTAGTTTGTGTTCATAAAATAATGATTATCCATCTCTCTAAATTAATTGAACACTATTTTTGTCATGTCCACAAATTAAACTGTATATAATAATGGTTTAAAAGAACAATTTCAACAAATTGTATGATTTTGTCACTATACATCTCTTCATCTGGAGATATGACCATGAATTGCCATACTCTAATATTGCCAGACAATTAAAAATGTGTCTTGGCGATAGTTCACTATTTGGATAATTTCTACAGCTGATTTACATCCTTCCACATCTTAATTGTCTACCTTTATTCTCTATTTTTGTTAATTTCCCATACCTGAAGACTCTTTTTACAGGGGGTATCTTTTAGTTTATATTTTGCAGACCACATTTGCCTTAAAGAAGATTTTATTTTAAGACACAAATTGTTCAGCAAAATATATATGTTTATTTTTTTTTTTTTATGAATAGACTAAAAAATTATAGGATATATTACAAGAACAACATTTTTAATAAAAACAAAAAAGTATATCATGTTGAAAGAATTAATCTAAAGTTCTATCAACACAATTCATAATTAGCTTCAGAATTTCAAGAAAATATTGAAACTATATTTTAAAAATTTTTGATAATACACTCTATAATACAAAAAAAAAAAAAAAAAAAAAACTGACACTTCGAGGAAGAATTGTCTGATTGCGATAAAAATTGTTGGATGAGCAGAACATACATAGAAAAACAGACAATTAAAATTTCAGACCAATTGAATGATTAACTTCAGAGTTTGGCCGTTACAAAAGGAGGAAGTCAATAAGGCGTTGGTCCACCTCTGGCCTGGATGCAAGCTATCACCCAGCGTGGCATTGACTAATAAAGTTCCCAGAAGGTGTCTTGTAGAATTTCGAGCCAAATTGTCTCCAGCTGTTGGGTTAAATTATCAACATTTTGGGATGTCTGCAGTCGCCTTCCCATCATATCCCAGACATGCTCGGTTGGAGGGAGATCTGGCTGGCCAAGGAAGTGTTTGACAAGCTGCAAGATAGTTCTTGGCAAAACACGCCATATGAGGTTGGGCATTATCTTGTTGAAAAATAAGGCCATAGTACTGCAAAAGAAACGATAAGAAAGCAGGTCTCAGAATGTCGTCTACGTACCGCTGTGCTGTTAGTGTGCCAGAAATGACTACCAAAAGGGTCCACTTATCAAAGGAGATGGCATCCCAGATCAAAACGTCCTGTTGTGGGCCTGTGTGGCATACGATAGTAAGGGCAGGATTCCCACGCTGCTCTGGACGCTTCCAGACACCTCAGTGGTTGTCGTTAGGACACAGTAGGAAACATGACTAAAACTAAAGTCTATACATCCCCAGTCAGAGCAGTTCCAAGTCGATCAAGCTTGACACCACTGTAATTGGACTTGATGGTGTACAGGCATGAGAGGTAAGAGGAGTAAATTCTGCTCTCTAAGTCATCTGTCAAGGGTCATGTTGGATACATGTGTGCAGGGCTATGAAAATCACTCTGTCTTCCAGTTCTGTTGTGGTCCTCAGTCTACCACTGCTGCTTTGACACTGATATCTGCCGTTATTGATCCACTCTTGCCAACATCATCCAATTGCCGCATCACTACGACCCAGGTTTTGAACAAGTGTTCGATTCGTCCAAACAGCCACTTTCATTCCGACAGCATGACCTCTTTCAAACTCTGACATCTGCACATAATATGCATGAATCCTTTGGGGAGGCATTGTTAAAGCCAACTTAAGATACTCACAGTCGAAATGCAACTGAAATTTTGACCATGTGATTCAGAATCGCGCCTTATATACAACTGCTATTGGCCTACCTTAGTTGGCCTTTGATAAATAATTGCCACAAGCAGAGTAAGACAAACTCTAATATTTTAAAATTCACATTTATTTACACGATTATATACATATTTACAATGCTCTAATAACATCACTTATTAAGCCGAAAGCTACAGAATCATTACGATGGTCACATCAATCACAGCCAAAGTCTCAATCACCATCATAAGATTTCATACGGCCATCTGAGATCTCTTCCAGCATCTAAGCTTTCATTTGGCCATCCCAGCACTCAATCTATTAAGATCTCCATTATATATACTCCGGAATTTGCATTCGACACCGTCAACTCGACAGTTAAGAAACGGCATCCAATGAAAAATAACTTTATATGAAGTAACTGAAAAATACCGTCGAATGCAAATTCCCGATTCCATTGCCAGATGCGTGGGATGACGTCATATCAGCAACACGTAATTCCAAAACATTACCGCAATATGATAACAACTGCTGAATGCGCAGTTACGATGCACTAGAGTTTCCCCTATTCATTCATTGGACACCAAAGTTTAATTATTTGCGTGTTCGGTCCCAATGTCTTTGCATGCACAATTTCATTCCAATAGGGCAACTTCTTCTTGGTGCGACGTTTTTTTTTTTTTTTTTTTTTTTTGTTATAAAGTGTATTATTGAACAATCATTTTTAAACCTTAACCCATTTGAGTGCCAAGAGGCGATTTTACATTTCTGTTGTGTTCCAAAAGTGCTATCTCTCTAGGTTGTGAAGCCAATAATCGCAGCATGCTCGGTTTCTGATGATATATGACTTTATGGTTATCATTCCATTTTAGGTGAATTGATATAAAATAAAATTATACTGTTGATTATATAAAAAATTAAGGAATATATATCTTTTACAAAAGCAACAAAATGTTTAAATAATAATTTTATAAGATTTAAACACACCAGTGTTTCGACATATGTTCTGATAGATATCAGGACAAAATTAAATTGAAACAAGATTTATCCCATATGAACAAAAAGCAGTGCAATAAAGCTTCTTGGCAATTTTTCATTGAAAAACAGCAAACACCTTTTGCACTCAAATGGTTTAAAGCAAATCAGCATTCACGATTAGTTTAATTCACATCAATACAAGAGAAGTTTAAATGGTTTAACAGTGATCCTGGGTAAATATCAATCTATATTAATCTGGCACATTTATTAATTCAGAATTTTAAAACTTTTTGAATATAAGACTTGTTTGTCAAAATAACCAATCACAAAAAACTTTTAAAACAGAAGTCTATGTCACTCATATGACTTTTAATATACGTCTCAAAAATTAAACTTTTTGGAAATCAATATTAATATTGTAAATGAAGAAAAATAATTTTAAACAATTTTGATTTCTTATTTTAGATATTATGTCAAGTATAAAAAAATATGAAGTTAAAATATATCTAAATAATACATTTATAATATTCAATTTATGTAGAAAAAACATACTTTACAACAACAAAAAATTCCTACCATCTCTGTAAGGAAGACATAAGAATATTTCTTCTGCCAAATGCGGACATACTGGTCCAATACTTCGAATCAAAGTACTTAAAATGAAGTGCAATACTGTTTGACAATCCAATCTCTCTTTAGAATGCTGAGCCTCGCAATAAAGTCTATAATGTAATCATATAATCACAAATTATACAGGTGTTTTTTTGTAATGCTTGTCTATATTTAAAAATGATAATATAGGAACTTATACAAAATTTTGTAATTTCCACTTCAAGTAGACAATGGATACCAAAAGGGGAGGGGGGTACCAAGGGACATGCATCCCCCAAGAGTTTTTATGTAAATTAAAACATTTCAGGAAAATTATTTTATTATACCATTACAAATGTCCCTAAATTAAAAAAAAAAAAAGTGATTCCATATAAACCTATTCCTGAGAAAAGAATAGAAAAGTCTTTGCAGTCTTCAAAATGTTCCTTTGTTTTAGTGTTTAAAGACAAAGGAGGAGGATGCATCCTGTAGAAGACATCCCTCCTCACAACAACTTTGTAGGAAGAATTAAAGGAGGCATTCTTTTCATACAGATAAAAAATTTTGCAGTTTGTATCAGTAATCTCAACACAAGAAGAAGATCTAACAAACACAATTTTCATAACTTTAGAATCATTAGATTTGTATCTAAGGTGTATAAGAAGCCAAAGATATGATATAGCTGCTACCATGTCTGGAACATTCAAAAGTGTACAAACCAAAATACAGAAAAACTAATGTCAGCACCATATGTATATTGTGCTTCTTATTTTTTGGCTATCTCAGATTCATGCCAAATTAAAAATATTCATAATTTTGTTGGAGTTATTGAAAATGATATTTATTCAAAAATATTCCTAAAAGAAATAAATTTTTTAGTATAATAAATTAGAACTATGCCTTTCTTCCAGGACAAAAGCAATGAAAAACCTATCTCCAACTCGTTGGATAGATAAACATGAAACTATAATGGTGATGGTGAAATTGCTCCAGCCTTTGAATCATGGTCTTGAATTAATTGGAAATCAGCATGATAAGGATTTATATACTGGGGTCAACATTTTTTTAAATCTTTGAAAAGCTCAAATTTTATCATTATTTTCAATAACAGAAATACTTTATACTGCAAGTATGTTGCCTTTCTAGATATTTGCAATCTAAAGCAATGGACTTCATAGTTATTATTAAACTGTGCAGCAATATTGTAAAAGAACTTGAAATAATTCACAATCAATCAGATGTGTTCAATTTCATTTTCCTAAAATGAGGAAAGGGGGGGGGGGTAGTAAAAAAACTTAAGAGAAATCAAACATTTTCCAAGTATAACACTCTACATGTATTGATATTATATAAAGGAATACAAAAAATGCAAACAAATTTAGAATATATATATACACATCCAACTCTTTTTTTTTTTTTTTTTTTACACGGTTCACACATTCCTCAGAAAACCGTGAAAAAAATTCATGCAATCTATAGTAAATTTGGGGATATGTTCCACAACTTTAAAAAATCATGCAAGAAGAAAAAACTCCAAAAATATTTTTCCAAAAAACCGTGCAAAAAAAGTAATAATGAAATCTATACTACATATTTATAAAACAAAAACAATTCATTTTTATTACAAAAAAAATTAAAATTAGTGTACAGTGAAAATTCAGTCTATAGGTACATACAACATATAAAAGTTTAAATTGAAATTAGGAATAAAACTACAAACAACTATTCATCGCTACTTGATAACAAGCATGCACATTTATTACGAACTGGATCAAAAATACTATCATTAGTAGATGTATTTTTAGCAGAACTGTCGGCTTTGATTCAAATGAAGAATTTTGTTCGTTATTAACAGCCTCTTTTGATTTTTTTGTTACAAACTCTGTTACTAGCGGGGGGGGGGGGGGCTCCTATTGCTTATATGATTCTTGATATCCAGCTACACAAATGATTATGTTGAAATTTTAATGCACTCTCGATGTCAGGATCATGAGTAAGAAAATATTGTTCCATACTTGTAACAAATTTGAAGCCTTCATGAATTAAATCAGCTGTTAATAACTGAACTTCAACTTCATCCTTAGTGAACCTCTTATTATCATAAACTATCATAAATTCGATCAAATCGTCCTCATCCAAAGGGCTTTCTAGCATCAATTCTTCGAAGTCAGTGTTGGTCATAATCACCCCCTTTTTCCAGTGTTACCCGAGTTTCTGATACTGATAGCTGAAGAGCGAAATGATGTGTTCATATTGAAGTAGAATGAGATAAAGTAAAAAGTGATTATAAAATTCAGGTAATCCCGTAACTTCAGAATACAAAGTAAACAAGCCATGAAATAGACCAAGTCACTCACACATGTGTGAGCATAAACCGACCATCTTCTGATTACACTGTCAAAATTAGAATTAAAAAAAAAATTTTTTTTTAGGGATTCGTCCTAGAACAAAAAATTTGAGCACAAAAATATATCAGTGAACTGTGATATTTCAAAATCATGTAAAAAAAGTTGGGTGTATATATATATATACACACACACACATATGGGCTAATAAGACTCTTGTTCAAATTATTTTACATTCTAGATCATTTTACACAATTTAAAATAATCACATCCGATAAAAATTTATTTCTTTTCAAAAAATAAACAGAACAATATAAAGATAAATTTTCTCACCGATCCTTAACTAAATGGCAATAAAAAGATGAGACTTCATTTGTCACAAAATTCAGAATATCTTTGGCAACCCCTTTGTACTGAATTAAGCTATATTGTTTCTCCACCTATAATATAATAAAATCAAAAAATATTATTAATTAAAATGATTAAATTAAAAATCTATTAACTGGCAGATTTGAAAAAAAATTCGTAAAAAATAAGACTGTAATTGAATATAAAGACAATACAATACTACTCTCTCTAATTTCTCGTTACTTCAGATAATAAGTATATAATTTCAATCATAAAGTTTTTATTAAATAGATAACATTTTTAAAATGCCAATGGCATATGATTTTCTTAAAATTTTAATTTAAAAATCAATAAATTGCAGATTTTTAAATTTTGAATAACACCATCCCTTCAAATGAAAATAAAGATTAAATTTACATACAAATAAAAAAAATATTAGATAAGAGAAAAATATGCATTAAAATACGAGTCACAATCCACACAAATTTAATAAAATATTCTTAATATTTAAATAACATGATCATTAAGCTAATGTAATTAAGTAATTTATAAATAATACTGCCTTCAAGTAATTTTATAGATTTGGACCAAACTTGGAATGCTTTCTTAGTTAGAAAAATTCTAGAACAGTAATATTATACCCTAACATCACTCTCCTATCAACAATAGTGTATTTTACTATCCTAATAATACTTGAATCAATCATAGGCAATGCTGAAGTCTTATGGCACAAGAGCCAGAAGTGGCCCTGCTGTGCCAAACAAGGTGTAACTGTGATTTGAATGAGTGATAGTATTTGTAATGACGCAAAGCTAGATGTGGCCATGTTGTGCCAAACAAAATAAGTGAGCGAGTATAAATCCAGTAAAATGTAAAACTAAGATCTAGATGTGTAAAAAAATAGAAAAAAGGTAAAATTTTGGTTAACATGAAGGAGGGTCAAAAATAGAGAGGGATCGTTACAGTATCCCGGGGATGCATCATCAGTGTTTACCGAAGACTGTAAACCCTATAAGAAAGAAAAAGATCACTAGGGAGCCTCAGGGGAACCTGAATCAATCAATTTTACTTGATATAGTGCTCATGGTCACGAACTTGACTCAGATGGTATTCTTATATATATATATATGATATAACTCAACAACTGTCGAGTAAAAATGCATTTATGATTCAGGTTTGAGTAGGAACAAAGTTCTCTGAAGATTATTAATTCATTTCAATGAGAGAGGCATTACGTATGCATTCTTCTAGTTGGTAGGCAAGAGACACAGCTCCGCCATCTCGATAACAACAGAAAAGAGTAGAAGAGTACATTTTTTACTGTGCAGGTTAATTTATAATAAGGTTTTTCAAGGAATTTCTCCAGATCATGTGGAACTCATGTGGTATAAGATGAAGGGATGAGGGATTGACATGGCGTCAATCAGAAAAAGGGATTATTTCAGACAGATCAAATATTACGAAAAGCTGATTCAACAGATTTTATGAGTGTGATCTAATAAATAAAAGGGTAATTTGGAAATAGATCAGAAAATAGGAATAAACTCTTTACTTAAGTATCAAAGAGTGAGAAAAATTAGTTTCATATGAGATCATTACATGTATAAGTTCTTTAATACGTAAACATATTTGCTACATTCATTTGCACTACACAGTTATGTTAATAAAAGCTTTACTTTTCCATTTTTGTTGCTTTTACATTCATGAGCCTAACATGGCTGACATAGCCAAGTGGTCATGGACTTACTCATAGGTTCGAATCCTGATGCCATCATGACTCACTACGCAATGGTGAGCCACTAAATCATTCATCGCATAGCGGGGATGATGGCCATTAAATTTATCGAGTTCTCAAATCTTCCTGTTGACATGGCATAGAAGTTTGGAGAAGGTGCCACCAAAGATGTCATCCTCATTACTTGACCAAGGTTCAAAATTTTGAGGCCTGTAGCCAATATTCTCCTGTTGCTTTGAAGCATAACATTAAGGAAACAATCCATACAATTTATTTAGTATAAAATATGTACCTTATTTCATCTCCAGAACTGTAATGCTAAATTAGTTTTTCCTTCCCATAATATAGGAGGAAATTGCACATTTATAGTATGTTTTATTATTTCATAAACACAGCATTATAAACAGATTATATTATATCATGAATTAAAAAGAAATTTAAAACAAATTTCTGTCTGAAAATGGATCTAAAATTTGGTTCAAGCCTTTTGATATTAGGCAAAGATAGTTTTAAAAACAATACTTATAAAAAGGAATTTTTAGTAAAAAAATAAAATACATTTAGAAATGGCTACAAAAATTCCCTCTAAATACATGCTTGATGGACTAGTTTTATTAACACTGTACTAGAAGCAACATGAGGGCTATTGGCAATGGGCCTCTTAATTTTGAACCTCGGTCAAATGACAAGAATGATACCTGGCACCTCCCTCTTCTAACTTCCCCATCATGCCAATAGAAGGACTTTGAGCTTTGACAAATTTAACGAGCATCTGCCCTGACTACACAATGGGTTTTAAATGGCATCAAAGCTCAAACCCACAATTCGGCGAAAACCACTGGCCATGAATCCCAGACCATGACCACTAGGCTACCGTAGCCACCTCTAAATATCTGCTATTTTTATCCATATACATAATTATTAAAAATATTCAAACAGAAAGTTAAAGTTTGTTTTGATATGAATATTATACATGATTACTATGCATATTTTATAATAAAATCAACAAACACACAAATATAATAAATATTTACCTTTTGATAGAAATTTTTCAATGCATACAACATATATAAATCCAAAGCTCTCATATGTGTGGGTGAAGTAATATGGATAGAAGGATTATATTCATTTAAATTTCCCAAAAGAAATTTAAATACATTACGCACCTATTTAAGAAAAAGAACAAAGTAAAGAACATCTTCATCAATAAATATAAAAATATTAAGTACTTTTTCATTAACAAAATAATTTTTGTCCTATAAAAAAATTGTTGTCTTTGTCTGGTGAATCATTTTTACATCTTACTAAAGCCAGATTCCCCCTCCCTATTTTAAATCAGAAATTTGAAGAAGAAAAAAAATGTATGGATTACTTTACAGTCTCTGTGTTAATGTTGTTATACAACTGAAAATCATGGATAATTAAACCTACTGATTCAATATATAAGGAAAGTACATTGAAGAACTTTGATAACAAGCTTTTATAAATACATTGAAAGGAAAAGGAATCTTTGATCTATTTAAATTGAAGAAAAATTCTTATTATTCTACATTTTATACTTTTCCTTTAAAAACATATTATTAATTATAGGTACATTAAAGAGTACTAACCTTATTTAAATTTTGAGTGCATTCATCTAAAATCTCCATTTTCACAGCAATGTTCTCAGATTGGCAAGCATGGGCTGCAACCCACCAACGTAACACATCAATTCCATAAGGAGGAATTTTGTTCTTCTACAAAAATAAATAAGTGAATAAATATTTCTGACAGAAAAATTAATTTTATAGGTAATAGTAATTACTCTTTCCCTTCATTTACAAAATATTTAACATTTTTTAATACAAGAAACAAGATTTACTTTTGAGCCAGATAAAATATCTTCAGGACTTATAACATTTCCTTCAGATTTTGACATTTTTCGGCCATCTGGATCAGTTGTAAAACCATGAAGAACCAGCGTTCTGGAAAAATAAATAAAATAAAGTTAATAAAAGTTATAATAAATTTCAATACATAAAAAATTGTGAAATGAAAATAGATTTTTAAAAAAATTCTAAGAGAAAAAAAATCGTAGGAAAAGTATTATGTAATTAACTACACTTCATGAATATTTTGCTATTAGTGTTGATTTATTTTAGAACGACTCTTTGATTTAATGACTTGCACCATATAACAGTCACTATTTGAAGTCTTAAATGTGAATAGTATATAAACAAGCATTTAACCAATTAGCCAGTTGAAAGAAAGACCTCCTTTTTAAAGCAAATAAAGGCAAAGTGATTTATTTTTCTTCATTCTTGAATTTTATATTCTGTACCTTAATAAAAATGAGTTGCTAGAGAAACAAATAAACCAATATTGTCTACATAAATCCTTTGAAAACTGTTAAAAATATTTACTGGTTAAAATTATACCCAGATTTGTATTTTATTAATATTTGAATCATAGATAGTTAAATGATAATTCATATACAAGTACAAAATGTTTCACTATTTCAAATAATGAAGAGTTTAAAGCTGTTTTGCATAAAATATCTTTTTAATGCTCTCAAAATATGCATATAATCTCCAGGAAAAATGTAAAATAAATGCGACAGTATGTAATAATATAACTACAGTACAGTAATTATTTTGCAAGTATGAGGGTCACTCTGGAATTATAGAGATATGACTAAATGTTCAAAGTTAAGCTCACTAAACACTTAAGGGTTCAAAGTAGTTCCCTTCAGTATCAATGCACTGTTGTAGAATAATTTTCCAAAGATGAAATGCTTCAAGCCATTCATTTCTCGGAATCAACAAAAATTAACTTTTATATAGCCTGATCAACCTCTACCTTCTAAATAAAAATGATACCCATGATTTTTTTAAATTGAAAAACTGCCAAAAATAACCTACAGCAAGATCATGAGAATAAGATACATGGTGTGTTTTTATTCAAGAAATTCAACTGTCAATTAAGCTGAATGAGAAGACGCATTATCATGATGAAGCATGAATCTCTTTGAATAATTTCTAGACGATAAAGTGATTTCCCAGTTATATACATCTTTTATTTTTCATAATTGTTTTATGCCCCTATAACCTAATTGCTTTGACCAGTCCTGCACTTCTGAAGAAAATGGTATACATTACTTTTTTTCATTGTTTGTTGCCTTTTTATCATTGTTGGTTTGGAGTCATCTTCAAAGACCAATTCTTTACTTTTAAAACAAGTTGGAACATTACAAAACAATATGTATTTTTCATCACCAATTTTGATTTTAGATATGATATTGAGTCCTTCATCATTAAATAATATATAGGTTTCTTTATTAATTATATGATTCAATTTTAGGTGTTCTGTTAAATTATGGGGTGCACAATGGCAAATTAATTTTACATTTACAGTTCTTCATGAATAATTTTATGTACAATGGCAGATCCATTATTAAGTTCCTTTTGTAACATAAGATAGGTATGATTACTGTCAATTTTCATACAGCCAACATATTTTCTAGGATTACAACTGACGTGGGTCCTTAGGTATGTTCTTCAAACTGAAAAGAACGTCAAACTCTACAAAATTCTGTAAATATCATGAGATGGAACACTATTTCCTTATGCTAATTACAGATGTTGAAAATATCCATCTTGATTCAGTCCCAATTTAGAATCATTGCATGATATTTTTGAGTCAACTTTGTTTATCTTTCTTTAAAAAACATATTCTATGATAATTGCTACTAACCTACAAATTATCATTAGCAGATATAAAATATTTCATATTTACATATCTGACTAATAGATTTTTTTAATGCTTAATATCGGCACCCATCTCAAAAAATTCAGAGTTCATCTCATATTTTAAGTGTAACTACAATTTTATGTTTTATATTAAATATTATAAAACAAAGAAAAACATTATGAATTTGACTACATACTTTTAGATGAGAAGAAAAAAATGATTCTACATAATATTGTTTAAATTTGTTAACTTGAATTTATTGCTTTTTAAATTTATTTCTTCATATAAAATACTATTTCTATATTTTATTTTTAATGTAAACTGTTATTTCTCTCACTTGTATGGGGCTGTCCCTCTTATTGCTACTGAAGTCAATAAGGATGAATTAAACCAACCTCTTATTTGGTCAACACCTTCAATACAAATATCTGATATGTGGGGCTCTGTAAAAAAATAAGAGTAATAGAAACATGTGTTAATTTAAGCAATTCAATTAATACAGGAAACATTTTTTCCATCCATTTTCATCAAGGATAAAAATAAATGTATGAAATTAAAGCATTTTTTAAAAACTGAGCTATTTTATAAATCTGACGTGGTTTTCATGAAATATTCTAACATTTACCTGGCAAAACACATTTCCAACTGATTCCACTATCAAACCAAATATCCATGATATCAGAGCCTTTGTAGTATATTTCATCAGGCAATTTCAACTGCAATCATAATATGTAAAATATCATTGGAAACCATGTCAGGAAAAAAATTTAGTTCAATCATGCTCTTCTAAATACATATGCTATAACATATAGATTTATAGCAATAAAATAAATTTGATAATTATAAACATGTCTTATAAATAGGATAATATTTCGAAGAAAAACACATACAAAATCTTTACACTGATTTTTATTTTTGGTTTAATTAAAAATTAAACTAAAAACATTGACAGATAAAAAAGGAATAAGACACATACTTGATTTTTCAATTTAGGTGGAAGTAAGTCGTTCACATCTTTCTCCCACCAGCAATGTATGCCATGCTTTTGAATCAATGAACACAAATGATCTGTCAGGATTCTTAAAAAATTCAAAAAATATATTTACACATTTTTGAATTTATAGCATTCAGAGGAAAAGAATATTTGATAATAGTTATGGTGAAAAAAGTTCTGCAATTATTGACAATATTATTGGTGCTTCTGACTGCAATTATTTAATTACATACTTTTTATTCATTACAAAAGTTTTTTAATTAAAAATTAGAATTAGTTTAGAAATTGAAAGTTATGAATAACAAAAAGAGATTTTATATTGTTATTTGTACATCTGTATAACAGCAATATCATGTATTTTTATTTTAAAAAAAATCTATGATTTTCCTAAGACTATTTATCAATTAATTTTTTTTAAATTTGGTATTTAAACAAAGTAAAAGATTTACTTTTATTCAAAATATACATAATTTGAATTAATCTTATTCATTATACAGCCATATTATGTAACTAGTATATAAAATACAGCAATAAATTGATGAAAATAGCAATCTCATGTATTTATCACTGTAATTTAATGCGTAAAATAACTTGCAAACTATGAAATTTATTTTTTAAAAATTTGTTTCACTTTAGATTTGACAAATATCCTCAATTTTTCAAGGTTTTATATTTAGGTACACTGATTATTTATAACTTTATTATAAGATATTTTTAATGCAATAATTATCACAATCATGTCCAGTAAAGAATACCCTTAACATAAGTATCATTATTCTAGAGAGAATGTCCTAAAATTTGAAGGGCATATTCAGTAGATGCAAGGCTATTTAATTTATCAATAAAATGAATCTTTAGATTATTTTGGTTACTGTGTATACATTTCAGTACAATTTAATGCCAAATACATGTAATACACACACATTTCTTTAAAACAAAAAAGTAAAGTATCTATACAAAG
This sequence comes from Nephila pilipes, assembly GCA_019974015.1. Classification (NCBI taxonomy): domain Eukaryota; kingdom Metazoa; phylum Arthropoda; class Arachnida; order Araneae; family Nephilidae; genus Nephila; species Nephila pilipes. Next base: position 16,362 of record BMAW01023844.1, on the reverse strand, counting down.
AAGACTTTTTAACTTATATTTATAAATCAGACTCAGAGGCAATAACCTTTTTAATCAGGCACTTCAAATAAGAATAATATTTTTATTTTATCTTTAAATGTATGTATTTGATAATTATAAAAATATTATCTGTATATTTCCTATCAATATAAATCCATTAAAATCTACACAGATACTATAATGTATGCCTTACAAAAGTACAAAAGTATGAATCTATCACACAGTTAAAAGTTATATCAAGTTTGGTATCAGAAGTATTTTTAATTTTTTTTAAAAAAAAATAAGTACCATCTTAAACACATGACATTATTAATTAGAATTCATAATATTGAAATATATTATTTTCTAGATTAATTTAAGAAGTATATATATAATTATTATTAATTACAGTATTAACACTCGAAACATCCAAAAGGTTCAAATAAAAGCAACAAAATACAAAAAATAAGATAAATAAATACTAACCTATGAACAAGAGGTTTATTTTGATCAGAAGAGTAAAATGCAGGTATCGGAACACCCCATGCTCTTTGTCTAGAAATACACCATTGAGGTGATGATTCCAACTGACGTTGAAAAACTTTTTTGAAATGGTCAGGAACAATATTTACATTTTGTAGGCTTTTCTGTCATCAAAAAAAAGAGAGGGATGGGGGAAGAGAATATCATGCAAAATAAAAATTCCTTAATATATATAGATTTGAGAAAAATAAATATCTAACAATAGAAAAACTCAAGAAAATATGCAGCAGATATTTAATTTCCTTATAAATTTAAAAAAAAAAAAATTCTAAATTTTTTTCTATATAATATCTATTGGTCAAATTATTATTTTTAAATTAATTTTTTATAAAACAAAAACATATTTAAAAATGAGTATATAATAAATTTTAAATAAAACAATTTAGACAATACCAAAAAAAAATGCAATTTCAATTAAGAGTGATCAAGATATAAAACTATTATCAATGCAGCTTACAGCTTTTATTTACAAATTACATATACATTCTACTAGCTCATAAGCATTTAAATTATCAACAAGCACAAAATTGAATAAACATTTAAAAATGAAAATTAATTTAAGAAATTTCAAAAACTTACTATGGCTTTAGCTCTTATTTGATTAATATCAATAAACCATTGATGACAACTTCTAAGAATAACTGGAGTTTTGCTCCGCCAATCATAAGGATAACTATGCTTATAATCTTCTAAATGCAAAATATCATTGACTAGAAAATCCAAAACTAATTTTGAACCAGCATCTAAAACAGATTTTCCTTGCAACTCCTTGATAGTATAACTATTATAGCAACCATCTTCATTTACAATACAAGGCTAGAAAAACAGAATTTGAACAGCATTCAATTAAAATATTTACATCCAAGTAATAATGGTTTTGAGTAATGTTTGAAAATATTATGAAAACAAGTTAAATATTATGTAACAAAATTAAATATTCAAATAAACAAAACATTAATTTTTTAATGCATAATTTCAATGCCATAAAATCTTTTCAAGAATATATCAGAATTTTAATTTTTTTTAAAAAAACAAAGTCAGATGTTATGTTTCTTGTTCTTTCTTACTGTTACACAGAAAGTACTTAGAATTTTGTTTTCATCATCATCATGAATTCAGTATTACATTTTTTGTTTAAATGCAATAAGAAATGACAGCATGTTACAAAAACTATTTCCCTTTACTGCTGTTTGAGCAACATATAAAATTTATCATGGTTTCATTATTGGTAACTCATATTAGAAAGTACTATTATTTAAAATTGTACAATACAATTAAATAATTACAATTATTTGTGTAATACACATTTGAAAAGTTATTGTTCAGAACAATAAGAAATTTTTCCTTTAGAGAAATTAATGTATTTATTAAAGCTAAATAAAGTTTTTAAAAAAGATAAATTACAAACTTGTTTCTCAAAAGTTTAAACAATTTTAAAAAAAACTTTTTTTTTAATTTTTGGAACTTATCATTGTCAAAAAGATAACAAATAAGCATGTTAAAAGTATTACAAATACTGTGCAGTAGATTAATATATAATGAAATAATGATGCAATAAAAAGGCAAGTTAGTTATTGAAAAATTATTCAACAACCTGCTGAATTTGATAACAATTTAATACTATATATTGAAAGTCAAGTTAATGCAATAAATCTCAAATGACTCTTGAACATGTACAATCCAAACTTCGATGTTATTCTGCAGCCTATTTCTTCTATTTATTCTCACATTTATTACAATATCTTTCTAAATAAAAGGTTTTTCTTTCCTCACACATATTAAATCCCAATAAACAGAAGCTTTTAATCCTTCAACATATAGCAATACATCACATAATAGTTTCGTTCTCCCAATTTCCTCAATACTAATCACCATTATTTTGACGATAGCAATGTTACTCAATTCAGATTGGAGGTAGTAACTGCTAACAGCTAAGTTCTCTATTACTGACTAAGTATACACTTGTTAGCACCATAATGCAGTTGTTGGAGAAAATAAGGACACATAGAATTTGTTTTTATTATTGCACTTCATTTTTTCATTACAAAAAAAACCTAAATGTTTTGTTGCTATCCTGCTCATAAATTTTTTGAAGAGGATATTTGAACATAATACAATGGAAATAAATTAATAAACTGTAGATCCAATAAAAAAATATACTAACATTAAGAGGAATTTGTTCCTTTTTTATCACAATATAATCATCCAATCCGTGATTAGGTGCTGTATGTACCAATCCTGTTCCTTTGTCCATAGTCACATGATTAGCAGGTAGAAGAGGACATTCCCGGTCCTTTGAAATAGGATGAGAATATGTAACTTCTTTCAAAAGAGAGCCTAAAATTTAACAATAAAATACTAATTTAATTTCATAAGTAAAATTGGTACAAAACCCTTTCAAGTTAAAATTTAAAAGCTTATATCCTTCAATTCCTAAAATAATACAAATTATTAAACTTAAAAATTTGAGAGAAATTTTAACTTCATTTTGATTAATGTAAACAAGAACAGATATAAAATTTTCTTTTGAGTGAATGCATTTAAAATCTTTTTTTTTAATGGTTAACTTGTCATTTTCAAGAATATTTTAAAATTTTAGAAAAATACTTTTAAGGCTTATCTTGAAAGATACTGCTTAACAGAAATTGAAAAAAACGTTTATAAATAAAGTGTATGTAACAATCACACAAATAGTCAAAATAAGGTAAAAAAAATATGTACTCAGATAATAAAATTAATATTTTTTTAAATGTAGCACATTACTAAAGAGATTTCACAATATTGATGAATTAAAAAATTCAAAAAATAAATTAAAAAACTAAAGTAAAAACATAGATTTTTTCTTCCTAAATTAAAATATAATAAAGGATATAATAAGTAGATGACAATGATAATTATTATCAATTACTTCTTAAATTACATATTTATTTTCAATATTATAATTGAAAGCAGTACATTTTAATTATAATTACAAACCCTACCTTCAAAGGTTGTAATAACATTCAATTCAATATGCATGGTTTTTTCAAAATCTTTCAACATTTCACATGCTAATAAATAAAATTCTTTTCTAGCGCTGCAGAAAGCGACACAATATCTAAGAGGAATAAATTAAAATAATTAATTTTTACTATATATTCAAAAATTATAAATACATGATACATCTTTTAGATTACATGTTTTTATCAGAATTAATAAAATTTCTCTTTAGACTTAGAATACTGAAAAACATTTTTCTCCAGTATTGAAAAAGTTTTTAAAATATATTTAATTCGATTAATTCATTTCTATGAAAATTAAGTAAGATTATATAAAAAAAATAACAAACACATCTGCAAACTTTTCTTTTGAAACCCTAATTAATTATATTTAAATACACCTGATTAAAGTGAAAAATATTTACTAATCTATTTTGTAGGTATTTTAAATCTGGCTTTACATATTTTTTTAAATATTTGTTTTAATAACTATAGTATCTAATGTAAATTACATTCTGGCATACAAATAGAAAGTTGAAAATATGAAACATGTGATATTTCCAATAACAGTTTTACTCTAATGAAATTTTCTATGCATATGCCCAATACTAAAAGACATCCAACAGTTAATATAAAACAAATAGAAATGAAAACTTTTCAAACATATTTTTAGAAACTGAAAGCCGAAAAACGATACATATATTTCAAGAACCATCACACTAATATGGAATGTGATCACTTCACGCAGCATTACAAGCCTCACTATTAGTCTTTCATTTAAAATTACAATAGTTAATTGTAGCTTACAGACACAAATTCCTATTTTTAACAGTATAGAATTTAAGGTCTAAAGAACTCTTAAAGAAGATTGATGTCATGCAATATAACTTTTCTTACAACTTCCTCAACATGCTCTATTTTATTTTGGTTCAACAATGTTGTTGGTCACTTCATTTAGGAGATATATTTTTCCTCAATATAATTGACCAACTTGAGCTCTAAGTGTATTCACAATATCATTCATAAATAAAAGTTGTTATCAATAACTCGCTGAAAAAATTCTTACATAAGGTTCAAGAACTTTATTCCTATACTGCAGTACAATCACAGCACTCACATCAAAGCATTATTTTAGCTCTACGAAGAGTGGATTCTTGGATGGTCTAAGGTAGAATTCCATACAACTTGGGATATCATTATACGAACTATCTCTAATCATTTAAAAAAATCAGATTGAGATGTTCAGATTCAAACATATTGATGATTATCTCAATTCTTCATCTAAATGATTTCAAGAGTTCATATTATCAATTAATGTTTAAACCAGGTATTCTTTTGAAAGAAACACATGGCTCTTTACATGAAATTTACCTCTGTTAAAAAGAAATGGTTGATTCTCATTTTCTTTTAATAAGCATAACTTTAACTGTTTTACAAGCACTATATTCTTACATCCATTAAATATTGTCCAAATTCACATAACATCATTTTTTAAAATAGCAGCTAGTGCTATTTTGATTAATTGTGAAGAACGAGTTTAAAAATTTAATTCTGGACATTCAGTAGATAAGTGATCAATTTTTGGATTTTTCATCTGAATCACTATTTACATTCACATTTTTTTAAGTTAAACCCCAGTTATGATCTGATATAGATAGCCAGAAGAACATAAAATTAAAGGCCATTAATAAAATAAACAATAACTTTCTTTTTCTTTCTCTTTTTTTTTTTGCAAAATCAAAAAAAAATTATATTTTCTGCAAGAGCAGTTATCAGTTATGATAAAATCAATCTATGTAATTATGTTTTTGATAAGAGAAACAAAGATTTAAGTTGCAGAGATAAAATTCAATCAATAAGGTTTTATGCATCACAATAGATAGGCTATACATATATTTGACATTATTTAGCACAAATGAGAGAAACAATCTTATATAATCAGAACTCAATCTAAAAATACAATTCTAAATTTGACTATAGTTTTAGCAGGTATGTTAAATGTTTTACAGATATTTAAAATTCTTTATAAAAAACAATGAGCAAAACAATCAAGTATCAAAAAGAAATGTTTGTATATCTCTCATGTGTTGATCTAAAATTTCTTCTAAAAATATGCTCAGAATGTTAATTGGAAAAAAAAAAAAAAAAGAGAGAGAGAGAGATTAAATAACCATATCATACTTTTGTTTAGGTGAATAACAAACTGCCTGGTTGGCAGGAAGAGTCCATGGAGTAGTTGTCCATATCACAACACTTAATTTAGATCCAGGATCTAAAAGGTAAGGGAGGGAGAGGACTTTATTAAAAAAAGATACATTTTACAAGTAAATTAAATAATGCTTTAACTGTATTAAAATCTTACTTTTAAATAACAAATAAATTTTTAAATATTTTATGAGATTATTTTACCTACATAAAATTCTAATAATTTTTACAATTATGATCAGTATCGTTATTTAAGAAAACACACTGAAATAGAACAAGCAGTTGGTGACAGAATCTGTAAATTTAAGCTATTGATAAACAATGAGGATGAGATATTTTATATGGTTCACTAGTCAAACTTTTAAACCATTCCTCTTAAGAGTGTAATGGATCATTTAAATTTCACACTTTTTGAATTTAGTATGTAGTAGTTTCCAATATTTAGTCATTTAAAATTAATCATATCAAGTCTTTATCATTTGACTGCTTTGGAAAATAAACTTATACTTCTGCCTCAAGGTGACAGCTATATTCTCATTCAGAAGTAAAATATAATAATAATAAAAGTCAATCTGCTGATATGTTAAAAAACTTGCATAAGTTTTTATGAACCTGATTTTGTTCATTAATAACAAAACACAAATCAAATTTTTTTTTCTCTAGGTATATTTTATGCTACTTTTTTTAAAGAAAAAATGATCCTCAAGAATATTTACATGCATCATGAAAAAAAAGAACATTCTTTCACCCAACAATATAATACATGCAGAATAAATTATGCAAATTTTTATTCTCAACAACACCAATAATATGTCTTTACAAGCATAATAGACTTCTTTTACCACATTAAAAACAATGAAAGAGTTTCAAAATGATTTTCTTTACTTAAAAAAAAGCTTATTTATTGATGACTAATCTTTGCATGTACCTTTTGAGCTGTAAATATACCTTTAAAATCAAAAATTAGAACTATAATTCAAGTTACAATTTATGGAATATAAGCACTTAGAAAAATATTTATATCATTGGTATGTTAAGATGCATTTAGTATGAAGAAGTAAAATTTTTATTAATTTGGAATATTAAAATCATTCGGAAAGTTATAATAAATCTAAAACAATAATTATTTTGATGCAGATTAGTTTCATAAGTGCAATACTCATTAACTGCAAAGGATTAGTTACAACAGAAATAAAATTTACAAACTTTAAAGTATGAAATCTATGTATATGTCAGAGATTAAATCAGTCTTTGTATAAGTAGAGATTAAATCTTTAACATTTTTTTTTTTTTTAATCAGTTAAATGAAAAAGCAAGATACACTTAAAATGAATTTTTTTTTAGAGAGAAAAATACATGCAGTCTTACCCAAAGCAGCTCTAATAACATCAGGACATTTTATCACAGAAAATTTGATAAACACAGATGGACTGAAAAGAACAAAAAATTATATCAGACACAAGTAACAATTTCGTTTACGAAGTAATTTTAACACAAACACTTATATTTCTTTTTTATAATTAAATATGAATTGTTGTTTTTATTTATTTTTCTTTGTTTACAATGTTCTATTTGTTGATTTTAATGTTTTGGTTTGCATCTCTCATTTGTACAATAATGATTTTTTTTGTTTAATTTTTAATTATTGAGATTATTTCCTAATTTTAAGTATTGGCGTTCAATTGCATATAAATATATCAAGCTATATATGTAGGATTTTCCAGCTAATTATTAAAGAATTAATTTTATTTTCCAACCTAGAATAAAACCAGTTCCTCCAATACTTGATAGATGGCACCACAAATCAGCGTCGTGTGATAGCTCATGCAGCAGCACCTATTCCAGAACAAAACTCAGAAACACTTTGTTCTCGTTCTCTCTTTCCCCCACTTTTCCGCTTCTCTTCTCCTTCGCATTACCTGCATAGGAAGTAAACTTCAAACACCCGAGCGCGTTCCAGCGCCCTTCGTCAATATGGGTTAAATGAGGCAGCCATCTATCTTTATCCGACGAACTGGCCAATCCATCATATCATAGTGTAAATACTTTTCACTCTTCATCATATCTCCTAATAAACAAGTAAAGCTACTGTGAGCCTCATCATTGAATTTCTACAAAACCCACATGGAATCCGGTAATGGAATTACCCCTTAGACAGCCCTTTGCATAAGAGCCAACCATCGTAGATTCGGGATGTACAATATCCTCACCCCACATTCTACATATATATATGTATATATACTACATAAGTAATATTATATAATATATGTCAGTATTATGCATTGTATCATGAAATGTATATATATTATTTGAAAAAAAAAAATTCTATGCGAGAGAGCTGAACTACCACAAACAAAGCTTGTATAAATAAACAAATATTCTTAATAAATAAAATTAACTGACCTCACATGATTAGAATTATATTCCAGTTCTGCTTCAGCTAATGAAGTCCTAAGCATCAATATATAAAATTAAAAAATACATGCAATAAAATTACAACATACAAGAAACAGAAATTATATAAATATTAATAAAAAAAAATCGCTAAAAAATTGTAATTACTCACATTAAAATGATAATTCAACAGACTATAATTCAGCTCTACTATTTTATACGCATATTTGTGATAAAGTGAATGTTGGAAAGATATAACATTTTCTATTTTTCTGAGTTTATAAGAATCAATGATACAATACATGTTGAGTATAAGATTAATAAAAAAAAATGAGTTAAGATACAATTTTATTTAAAATGTTTCTTTTAATATTGGTGAGTTTCTCATAATAAAAGGTAATAAAAAGTATAAACATCCAAAATTTTTAATGAATTTAATTTTAAAAATAATAAATGTGTGTTTATAAAACACAATCACAACATTAAACACAAATATTTAACTTTATACAATGAACATGAATACTTATAAACTCAATTAAGAAAAATTAGACAAGATTGAATTACTAATAATAGTAAAATTAGCAAAATATTTAATACTAAAATAGCTCTTTAAATACTAAAAATAATTGTAAAGTTTTGCATCCATAAAACTATCAAAAAATCTGATGGAAGAATATTTTATATGCTTATCTAAATTAAAATGATTCAAGTTTTATTAAAACTACATTGCATTAATTCCTATGTCAAAAATGATCTCACAAGAAAATTATACAATTTTATTTCATTTAAAATCATAAAACAATCTCTCTTATATAAAATTTTAAGATTTATGCCAATATTTGTAATGCCAGTATAATGATTGGTCTAAAAAATCCAGTATTAATTTGCTTCAAACTTAATTTTTCACAAATTTTCTTCAAGTACTTACTTGAACAAATTCAGAAAGAAATCTGTTTAGAAAATATTTGTATGTAAATTTACAAATTTTATGTTTACTACTACAGCAAATTTCGAAACAGTTCATAAAATGCTCTGATAAACCTATTCTTTCATATGTAATGAATCGAAATACTTTGAGAAATGAAAATGGTGTATAAATGTTCATTACATATAAATGTTCATTACATGTTAATTATAAAAAAATGTTTCTACAAAACTTTTATTATTATACGAATCCTAAAGAATAAAGAGTTCATAATTCAATTCTCATTTTTAATAATGAACAAAATTTTACTTTTACATCATTATGAATTTTAGAGTTTTTCCACAGCAAAGTTTTTAAGAAATTTGGAAAAATAAAAATTTTATGAATTTCTAACTTGAATAAAAATTTTGGTTTGAATTAAATTTGAAGAATCAATGCAAAGAACTTGATTTGAGAAATCATCTATATACTTAGAGGAAAGGGATAATAATGCAAAATCCTTTTTCACAAAAAATGGAAAACTACTTAGCAGTTAATCAAAACATTGTGCTCAATAAAAAAAATTTATAACATTCTGTAAAACATTTATTATATCTAACCTGTTAACAGGAGACCAGAATACAGGCTTATGATCTCGTAAAATTATTCCCTAAAAGAAATAGAGAGGATATTCTTAAGACAACAAGTATAAAAAAAAAATTCTCACATATTAATAGTAATGCTATCCAGCATTATGATTACAATTAGCATATCAGTTGGGATGTCAATATATGAAGTCACTAAAAAAACTTAAAAATTTACAGTTCAAATAAAATGTTTAAGAATTCAATTATATATATATACAAAATTGAATTATACATATATAATTAAACTATATATATATATATGTCAAAAATGCTGTTTTTGTTATAAAAAAAAACATTCCCTGTATTTTCTATTTGTAGGTTTTAAAATTTTTTACATCACAGCGTCAATGTTATAAAACTTCTGGGTGTGTGTGAGGATAATCAATCCAACTTAGAGGATAAGGACACATGATACTTTATTTGCAAATATTCTGAAGAACACACGTTTAGCAGAGCTTGGACTAATAACAGCATAATTAAGAAACACAGCACTTGCACAGATACAAGAACAAAATAGCATTTGTAATGACAGTCAAAATCATACCAGGAATGTTCAGCTCCCCAGCTTACTAGTCCACACTATGGAAAAAATCTCGGCAGTAATACTCTGCACTTCCAGTGCAAGCTCCTTAACAATTCATGGCAGATACACACTACTTTTCCATAAATTCTCCCAGCTGCATTACCCACAGTTCCACTTCCAAGTAACAATGGCTTACAACTGATTTTGCAATCGATCCTCAAAAGCAGACTCTAAGACAGATTCCAACTCTTGCCATATTTATACCTGTTCCCGCAAGGCATGACATAATATGGAATTCTCAGGAAAAGTCCAAAATTTTCTTCGCAGTCAATATTTTGCCAAGATACCAACACATTCTGGAATCTTCAATTTAATGCCTAAGTCAACAAGGTTAAGGGTTCATTCTTTAAACATTCTTTGGCTGACTGATGACATCTGTGTAAATGTTTCTTTTCCTTCATAAGAGAACCGTAATAGGATAGGGTCATCTCATGTTTGTAGCAATACATTTCATTCAGAATACACTAAAGAAAATGTATTATTTATGGTTTCACAGCAATTACTCCACTATTTGTTATTCAATAAAAGATACTTCTAATGAAAGGAAGTAATAAAATAAAAGTCATCTTATTGATATCATACATTTTTGTTTTGAACATGACTTTTACTTAATTCAAGAATCTCCCAAAAACATTAAAATGTGATTTTTTATTACAACAATTTCAACTCAAAAATACCCTCTAATTATTAGCACAAATAATAATAAAATTTATCAGTCATAAATTACTCTAAGAATCAGTTTTATTTATGCATACAAGAAGGGAGGAATTATTCATGATAAAAGCTATTGATAAAATAAAAGCATAAAATTTTTTATTACCTTTTCATAGAGATCTTGAAATGTGTTTAACTGTTTAATTAAATACGTTAGATTACAGGTAAAATAACTATTTGGCCAGTCAGCTAAAATTCCCCATTCCATAAAAGACGACTTCTGCTTCTCCTTTACTTTTTGAGAAAATAAAAAAGCTGCAAAAAATACAATAACAAATTAGAATTTGATTATAATTTAATAATACAAGATATTTGTTTAATAAAAATTAAAACAAATCAATTTAAATGTAATGATGTGCTAAATTTCTACTGTAAAACATGAATATATTTTTTTAAAATCCAACAGTGTCAATTTATATTGAGTTTCATCTTTTATCAATACCCATTCAAGACAAGATATGCAAGATTTGTTCTTTGTTCATACACATTCCTGCTAAAATTACTTCAACTAATATCCAATTGTTTTTTCTCACTTATTCGTGTATTAATTCAATAAAGAATGGCTGAAATGTTTTATAAGAGAAAAAAAAGTTTTCCATTGTATTTTGTTTGTTCTTTAATTTCTTTCCCAAAAGTTTGTTTCTCTAACAACCCATGCTGATGTAGCTGAATGGTCAGGGTTATATGCTTGTAGCTGGAATTGTTTCAATCAATTTGTAGCTTGGAACCTTGGCATCTCCTCCTTAAGATCTTGTTGCAGAGCTGATGCAAATCAAATCTGTTGAGAGCTCCAAATCCTCACATTGCTATATTGTGGAAATTTGGAGAGTGACATGCTAAATCAGGTGATGTCCTTTTCACTTAAAAAATTACAAGCATGTTGCCAATAATCCTCATGTTGCTTCTGAGTGAGACATTTAATACACAAATAAAAAAAAACACGCTCTTTACTTCAATTTGAATACTTTAATTTCTCTCTCTCTCTCTCCCCCCCCCCCATCTAGAATGAATACTAATTAAAAATAGTATTAAAATGTTTTAGAAAAAGTTAGGTAAGTATAAAAATTAACAATTTCAATATATCAAAAAAATGTTTATTTTATCTGCAATCAAATTTAAAAATCCAAACGAGACAGCCAATCAAATTAAGCACTATTTTTATCTATGATAATTATGAATACCAAGATTTGAATTAATTAGTAGCAATTTTAACCTTTAATTTCTTCCCATGAGCAAGTAAAATTTTCCTTAATAAATTAGATTGTTTTTAAAATGCAATCGGAAAATGCATATATGGGTAATCAACAAGCAATAGCTACATATTACAATATAAAAGGGGGAAAAAAGAGGCATATTAATTTTACCTTTGTTACGAATGTCGGTTTGAGAAGCCTCTGATGAATATTTATGATTTTCCTTTAATACTTTAAGTTCTATAGGTAAGCCATGACAATCCCAACCAGGTGTAAAGTGAATTCTTCTGCCCTTTATGAGTGCTGATCGGACTGTTATATCTTTCAAAATCTATGTAAAATAAAGATGAAGGTTTAAGTAATAATACTGAGTTTATATATGTATAGCAAAATAGGGGAAAAAATTTTAAAAATTTTCACATCCTTCACAACAATAATTTTTTTTTTTTTTTTTTATTACAATACTCATAAGTAAATATTTCAAACTGAATTCGCAATAATCATTAAAATATTTTTATTTGCTGCTTAGACCATAAGAAGTTTTATATGATAAACTTTTTTAAAATACATTTATTGTAAAATTGTTCTTCACAAAGATTTTAATGATAGCATTAGCTAAAACATATTTTTTAAAGTGCATTAAATTAGAACTTCTTTGGACTTCATTGAATTTCAGTATATTCCAAATGAATAATTTTAAATGGTTTTCTAAATGAATTATTTTGATAATGGAGATTTATCTTGAGCTTTACCACTCTTAAAAAGCATGTAATTATTCTCATCAACAAAACCAATACATTATTAATATTTAAACATGCAGACTTTTCTTAAATAAGGCATCCATATATAATAAAATTTAGTTTTTTCAACAAGTTTTATAATATTTGATATTATTGCATAAACTGAAGAAGAAATATCATTGATGTGAAATTTCTGCATGCAGTACTGTACAAAAAATTCCATATCAAATATACTCTACATCATATTTATCAAAATTAAATTAATGCAAAATTTATTACAAATGAAAAAACACCCTTAGTAGGACTTGTTATTAATTTTAAATGGTTGATTGTTTAATTAATGTTGCATTCAGATGCAAAACAAGGATTATTGGCAACATTTTTGTAATTTTGAGCGATGGTCAAGTTACAAGGGCGATATTTAAGCTGGCAAACCATTCTCCAAACTACAGGTATTTAACAGTGGTATAGCTAGAAAGGACATTTGCCTTGCTGAAAAATTTAGGGGGCAACAAATAGATCTTATTGAAATTTTAGAATGAAATGTTTTCCATTCTTAAATGCATTAAAAAGTAAATAAAAACCATTTGCCTACTCAGTCTATCAATATAAGGGTATCTTTTTTCCTATGGTTTGTTTCTCTTTCTGATATTAAAGCATACATTAGTTCTATATATCCAGCAAACAATAATTTATTCCCTCTACTACTCTAAGATGCTCGACTCCCTCTCAAAAACATTTTAGACATTAAACATGTTGCAATAGTTATGTCATCTTTCTGTAGAGCCATTTTTTTTACTGTTAATGTATTATAAAATTAATAGGCTCTAGTAGTGTTGTATTTTAATATCAGTTTATGTGTCTGATAGAAAATTGATTTGACTGTGGTGGAGTGATTTTAGTAGATGGCTGAATAAGACAATTCTCAATGTTTCAGTATGAATAATTGTAAAGATAGCAGCTTTTATTAATAAATAATTATTTTGCTTTTAAGGAATGCAATTTTTATAAATACATAATTATTTCTTTCCTTTCCCCATTGTATTTTGTGAAACAGGTGAAGGTGTAAAACCTTTAGTTGCCCCTAGGTGTTGAAAATCCTAACTACACTGTTGCTCTTTAATGGAATTATGACTAGATAAAAGCAATACTGGTCAAGAGATCATGATTATGATCTCAGCTACTACAGCCTGTTAATTTTAAAATACATTAACAGTAAAAAAAATGGCTCTACAGAAAGATGACATAACAGCTTAAGATGGCTCAATTTAATTTTAAAAAAATGTATTAAAAATGAATAAATAGTTTTTCTAGTTCTTAAAAAAAATTGGATATAGATGAATATATATATATATGTATGTGTGTGTGTGCATCATTTAATGTGTATATATATATATATATATATATATATATATATATATACAATATAATCTCGCTACAACGATATCCTCTATAATGATAATTCTCTCTATTATGATATATTTTCATAGTCCTGGCTGAATTTCCTTCAGAATAATGTAAAGCAGTTCTCTGTATTACAATATTCTTTATAACGATAATTATCTCTATAATAATGATAATATTTTTCCTTCCATCACAATAATTCTCTCTATTACGATATTTTTTTCAAAGTTCAACTGATGTCTATGAATTAAACACTACACAAAGAAAATTAAGATAAAATGTGGTTGAATCATAGATTAGGGTTCTCAATTTACACTTCCTGTAAAAAAACTTCATCGAAGTTTGTCGCTGATGTAACTATGGTAACAAAAAATCTTGTAAAGGGGAAATAGAATTGACATTTCCTGGCAAACACAAAGTTGATTTTTTGGATGGTTGATATTATTAACATCATACTAGAAGCATCATGAGGGCTGTTGATGAAGAACCTTGTAATTTTGAACCTTGGTCAAGTGACGAGGAGACACCTGAGTTGGCTTCCCCTCTCTTAACTTCCACTACCTGCCAATGGAATTATTTTGGGACTCAACAGATTGAATGTGCATCAGCCACGGTGGATCTCCAGTGGCCTTAAGGCTTGAATAGCCAACTCTAAGAAACTGCTGGCCACGAATCAGCGACCATGATCACTAGACTATCACAACCACAACATTGAAACTTACTCCTATTCTTCTTTTTATCGAAAAATAGTCATGGATTCCTTTCACCGGGTGTGATTAATAAGACTTCAAAATGTATGGGAGTAAACTTAGTGATATGTTCTTTTTTCTACACTTGAGTATCATAAGAATTTAAGCTTCCAATAAATCAAGGCCAATTACGGTAATTCAAATTGGAAATTATTCTCATGCTAAGCTAGAAGATTTTCCTTAATTTATTTATGGGTTTTGTTTATTTTGAAGTTTGTTTAGTGAAAATTGACAAAATGGCTACAAGAAAACAAATATCCATCGAAGTGAAATACAGCATCATAAAAGATATTGACAGAGGTATGAAGCAAACTGAGATTTCGAAAAAATATGGATTTTCACAATCGACTGTTGCAACATTTTTAAAGAAACAGAAAGAAAATGAAAACATTTTCAACTCTAATGATATTGATCTTCAAATATAAAAGATAAAGACAGCTTTAAATGACAAAATAGATTCTGCCACATTGAAATAGCTTAGAGAAAAAAAAGGCTTTGAATGTACCATTAAATGAGCCAATCATTTGCGAGCAAGCCAGAATATCTGCATGCTTGATGGAGAACCCAGATTTCAAAGCTAGCAATGGATGACTTACAAGGTTTCGAGACTGACATTGAATATCTATGGTGAAGAAAAATCAGTGCTGTTGGATGATGTATGCATATGGCATTAGAGAGAGAGAAATGTGTAAAAATTTTGAAAAATATTCCATTGAATATGTCTGTAACACAGATGAGACGGAGTTATTTTTCCAGGTGTTACCTGAACAAACATAAGCTTTCAAAGGAGAAACCTGTAAGGAGGGTAAGACATGTTAACAATATAACATGTGTTAAGGAGAAACATATGTTAACAATATAAATTGAAACTTCTTATAATTAGAAGATCCTTAAAGCCAAGATGTTTTAAAAACATTAAGAGCATGCCAGTAGACTACACTACAAACAAGCAAGCTTGGATGAATACAAAAAATATTTAGAGAATGGATATTGAAACTAGTTAAAGATATGAAATCAAGGAAGAAAAACATTGCTCTTTTAATTTACAACAGCTCATCACATAAACCTATTCAAAATTGCAGAACGTAGAAGTTTACTTCTTTCCACCAAACACTTCTGCAGATCTACAGCCCTTCAATATGGTCTTTATAAATGCTTCAAAGAGTATTGCAGAAAATGATTAGTGAATGAAACGTTTTTTAATATTATATAAAAGATGCAGGTAAATGGGTTGCTCGGAGTTGGTGGAAATGAAGCTCTCCGTCCATATCTAAATGTTAGAAAAAAAGCTGGCTCCATTCAAAATGACGAAGAAAGTCAAAGTGATAT
>BMAW01023839.1:293779-315642 GCA_019974015.1 Nephila pilipes | reverse complement strand
ATGTTGTACTTCGTTCAGTTACGTATTGCTGCTGATTATTTTTCAATTGCTTTTCAACAATGCTGCAGAAGAAGTTTTTATTTTGCATTCTCTTTATTTAGTCTCTAAAAATTAGATTTTATTTCATCCAAGTATTTACTTAAGCATATATTTTTTTTTTATTTACGTGTTCTTTGTTTTTAAAAATATGAGAGAAAATTGACTTGTTTTTACGGTATTAGATTTTTTGAAATATGGTACTTGAATGGTTATTTCTAGATATGCAAGTAAGGATATATATATATTGAGTTATTTGTTCTTTTTTGGAATGTAAAATATTATTAAGGCTTGCGTATTTTAAAACAACGACGCATAATCTGTTTTCTTTTTAAATGTATATTTTTCACGTGAGTGAATATTTTTTTAGACATAAAAAGTATTTATAATGTATTTTTGTACTTTGAACATGTTTCTATTTGAATGAAATTCTTATTTATTTGTGACGAAAGAGTATTTCTATTCGACTCTTGTGCCATACCTCAATCAAATATACTAACACTAAAAGGTCAATAATCTACAAAGCCAAACAGTAGACAAATCTCTCACAATTAATTCCATAACCTTGCGATATAATATTTGATATATGCCTGTTCTATAAGATAACACCCAAGATAGATTCGTTCAACTAATACCGAATTAAGAGTGGCTTACCAAAGTCCTCCTACCTTAGGTTGACTTGATTTCTTGACTTCACTACGATCACTAACGCCCGTATCAATTCTTGATCTCATCTACCACTTGTAACGCATATATTCAACGCTAGTGCCACTCGACCTCTTTCGTGTGAATTTCGCTTTGTTTATATACTTTCCTATCTAGCTCAGTTCACTTTATTTCTACCTGCCCTCTGAAATTTGCACTTACAGGTGCGTTTCATTTTCCTTGTTGGGAAGGGAATTGTTGTAGCAATCAATCTCAATTAAAGTCCCAAGGTTAGTGAAGAGCTTTGAATAGCCCATCACACATAGTTGCATGTTTTCATCTTAATATTCAGTGCTCTAGCAGGCCACTCACAATTCTGCTGTTAAAATGAAATGACAAAGAAAGCATAAGTTAAAATATCAGCATGACATAGCCTAAAGAACTTAAGTGGGAGAAATGCAAGTTCATTAGTACGCATTAAATGGATTACAAACAAGAAACTGCTGGGATAATAATTCGTGTCATTCTCGTCATTTGACCGAGTTAACAAGCAATAAGTAATCCAAAATAAGTGAGAAGCTTGTTAAAAAAATTCATTCAATGATAGCTGAATCAATATAGTACGACCTTTACACCTAAACTCTTCTCCAAACTGAAGAATAACTCAAATCAATAAAACAGCTCAAATCATTGAATAGACAAATGCATTTTAGAATAACACTCAATAGTATTACATCACATCTTAGAACTAAGTTTCATAGGACACTAATAAAAATTCTTCAGGGAATACAAAGCGTTCTAAAGTACAAAACTGTTGCGAACTTTAACGACAAAAAGAATTAAAACAGACGACAGCCATAAGAATCAATTGCAAAATTAAACATTAAAATTGGAGCAAATGATAAATTATTAAAGCATACCATAGTATTCTGTCCAGGTATAAAAATTAAAGCAGACGATAAATTATTAAGCATACCATGTATCTGCCCAGTATGAAAATTAAAGCAACGCTGGATAAATTATTAAAGATACCGGTATTCTGTCGGTATAAAATTAAAGCAGCGCCGGATAAAATTATTAAAGCATACCATAGTATTCTGTCCAGGTATAAAAATTAAAGCAGACGCGGATAAATTATTAAAGCATACCATAGTATTCTGTCCAGGTATAAAAATTAAATCAGACGCAGATATTATTAAAGCATACCATGAAGTATTCTTCCAGGCTATAAAAATTACAAGCAGAGGTGAGATAAATTACAAAGCATACCTAGCGTATTCTGTCCCAGTGAAATTAAAAGCAGACGCGGATAAATTATTAAAGACTTACCATAGTATTCTGTCCAGGTATAAAAATTAAAGCAGACGCGGATAAATTATTAAAGTATACCATAGTATTCTGTCAGGTATAAAATTAAAGCAGACATGGATAAAATTATTAAATATACCATAGTATTCACTGTCAACTAAAAATTAAATCAGACGATAAATTATTAAAGCATACCATAGTATTCTGTCCAGGTATAAAAATTAAATCAGACGATAAATTATTAAAGCATACCATAGTATTCTGTCCAGGTATAAAAATTAAATCAGACGATAAAATATAAAGCATACCAAAGTATTCTGTCCAGGTATAAAAATTAAATCAGACGATAAATTATTAAAGCATACCATAGTATTCTGTCCAGGTATAAAAATTAAAGCAGACGTTAAATATTAAAGCATACCCATATATTCAGGTCCATAAAAATTAAATCAGACGATAAATTATTAAAGCATACCATAGTATTCTGTCAGGTATAAAATTAAATCAGACGATAAATTATTAAAGCATACCAAGTATTCTGTCCAGGTATAAATTAAATCAGACGATAAATTGGCAAAGCATACCATAGTATTCTGTCAGGTATAAAATTAAATCAGACGATAAATTATTAAAGCATACCATATATTCTGTCAGGTATAAATTAAATCAGACGATAAATTATTAAAGCATACCATATTCTGTCAGGTATAAAATTAAATCAGACGATAAATTATTAAAGCATACCATAGTATTCTGTCCAGGTATAAAAATTAAATCAGACGATAAATTATTAAAGCATACCATATTCTGTCAGGTATAAAAATTAAATCAGACGATAAAATATTAAAGCATACCATAGTATTCTGACCAGGTATAAAAATTAAAGCAGACGATAAATTATTAAAGCATACCATAGTATTGTGTCCAGGTATCAAAAGTTAAAATCAGACGATAAATTATTAAAGCATACCATAGTATTGTGTCCAGGTATAAAAATTAAAGCAGACGATAAATTATTAAAGTATACCATAGTATTCTGTCCAGGTATAAAAATTAAAGCAGACGATAAATTATTAAATTAAATATATCATAGCAATATAAATATATCTTAAATGAACTAAATGTAATGATATTGTTACTGTGAAATAGAAATAAAAGTCTTTACACAATAACCCATTTTCAGCAAATCATTGATATTTCTCTTCCGTAGATATGTCTAAAAGGGTTTGTATATGACTCTATTGTTATTTTTCACGAAGTACTGGGAAGATAAGATATAGCTGCTTGACGTATATATCAGAAATACTAAGTATTTTTCAGAATGTGTGCCATTCGATACAAAATTTTTGTGGCAGTGCTTTTGGATTAAGAGTAATTTTTGTCCGTAGAAATATAAATCTTACATGGGCAATTACGAAGTATATAAAATACTATAAATCGTTTTTCCTGCATTGATATTTTAAGGAACATCTTTTCAGTCTTTAAGGATCCTATGCAATTTTTGTTAATTTGCTTGATTTTCTCTTCCATTTTATTAAGGGAATTTTGTATTATATTGTATTTTTCTTATGAATGTAATATAATCGCATATTTTTTACCCATCATTTTTTTTTTCTTTCAAAATTGAGTATACTACCTTTTTTAACATGTGCTAATATGTTGTTGTTTTGAAGAAATGGTGTAAACAAAAGTGCATGGGCATAAAATAAAGGATATATATAGATTCAAAAGATTGACATAATACATTATGATTATAATAACAACATTTGGTTTGATTAAGGTATAATTTTACAATTGCTAAGATGTATTCAATTTAGTATTTCATCGTCTGATTTTATTTTAATATCCGGGCAGTATGTTACTGTCTACTTTAGTAATTTGTTGTTTGCTCTTATTTTAATACTTAATTTATTGATTTTGATGACAGAATCGTTTGTTCTTATCGTTTCGGTTTTTAACATTGTCAGAGTTTTTTGTGTTTAAGAAGACTTTTGTTTGTGAAAATAATAATAATAAAAAAAAAAAACATCAAAAATTTGAAAAAGGGGGTTTCTCAGTAATTATTTCTGTGGAACCTAGGGCTCGGAAGCACGCTTGCTTTATGCTAATTAATATTTTTTTGAATACTTCTACTTTTTCGTGAAAGTAACAGGGAAAAAAAGCGATAACATATGTCAAAATGAAATTAGCAAAGAAAATTAATTTTTTTTTAAAATTTAAATTTCGTTTCAGAAGGAATGTGCCGCAATGATTTTAAATCAAGCCAATAATAGCCTATAAATAATTGAATTTAATAATAAACTAAAAGGAAATTTAATTTTTAATTGATATAAATATTTTTAATGAGCATGAACACTTAATAAATTAAAGTTTTGGCGATAGTACGAGATGAAATAGGCACAGACATCATTCTGAAAACACAATTAAACATTTCATTAAATACAATATTTTCTTAAGCAATTGCGATAAAATATCAGCACTTGGAAACAAATTCGTAAGTAATATTGCCTTTAAAGTTGAAAATCATATTTAACTTATAATGTTAATAACTTATAATAAAAGTTACAATGCCAAAATAAGTTCAGACAATTTTAATATCAAATATTTTTTCAAACAATATGTAGATAGATTAGGAGATATACTGAAAATTAATTTCCAATCTCTAAAAATAGCATTGACGAAAAAAATCACATTGAGTTATTGGTTCAATTTTATCTTGCATCTCCTTTTGTGCGATTCTGCGAATAAATCCGACTTTTTTGAGTTGGAAGTATTAGTAAGCTCTATATACTAATAATATAGAGCTTAAAACTCCAAAAATATCGCAGACATCATTGAAGAAAACGGAACGTGAACATGAAAGTGTAATGGAACGTAATGAAAAATACTTTTAATCTCTAAGCAACGTAATTATGCGGTGAGTTTATTTTTACATGTAATCAATAAAAAACCTACATTGTTTCGGTTCAAAAGTCCAGTTTCTATTTCAGCCTTTTGGTTAAATAATACTATAAATACATTTTAATGTGAGCCTTTGTTAGACCAAATACGTGAATTCTCCACAAAGTTTCTCTTTTCATGCATAAGGACTTTCTCTTTAGTAGTTTTTCTTGTTATTTTACGAAAGAACGTCAATGTCTTTCAGTCTGCCCTTTTTTGCAGTAATTCAGGCTGACATTCGCTGATGGATCACTGTTGAAAGATTTTTCATTGCTCTTGAATCTGCTGCATTTTATTTTTGCAATTTTGTTGCTTTGAAACTTCTGTTTTGTTTATTGTATAGGTATTCTACGATGTTAATTTGGCTTTAAAACGCAGTAAAATCAGCAATTTTGAGTTGAATTTGTGCTTAAACACAAATTCGAAACACAATTTCGATCGAAAACACAAATTCGATTATTTCTTTAATTTTTTTTTAATTAAGTAAATAAAATGTTTACTAAATGTTTTACACAAATAACGAATATTATTTTATAGAGTCTTAACTTACAAACCTAACATCTATAAGTTACATACTACCCCATCCCCACAAAGTTCACGTATAAATTTCAAACTCACGAAAGGCGTGCCATGAACTAAAACCGTTCTTTGATTTATGGGGTTAAATTCACTAGGCTCACAGTTTAAAAGTGAGCATCGGCTCGGTAAAAGAGTGATTGTCTCTATTAACGTCGTGCTGAGAAGCAACCCGAGAACTTTTGAGACGGATCTCGTAATTTTGAACCTTAGTCAAGTGACGAGGATAACACCTGAGTTGCCACCTCCCTCTCCAAACTTCCACACCACTTGAACGGGAGGATCTTGACTCTTGGTAGTAACTTTTGGTATCTGATTGGGAGAACTAAGTTTTTACTGAAGAAAAAGTTTCATTTTTTAAATATATTTTCAATCATTTTTCTTCCGTAAGTTCAGTGAAATTTCCAGTTTCTGATTGCCATCTTCAGTCAAAAACTTAAATAAATAATAAGTATATCCGATTCATTAATGATGTTATCCACTAGTATGCTTTCTGTTGATCTCTTTTAGAAATGTGTGTCTTTTTTACATAGAATAAATATATCGTTACAGTATTTCTGCCTGTATAATGGATTTCAATTAAAGAAGTTTAAAATTATTTAGGTTTAATACACAGTCACAAAAGGAATTTTAACAAATAACATTTTCTTTCAAGCATACTCAACTAAAAGTGTCTTTCTCTGCCAGATTAAAAAGTATCCTCTGTAACTTAGTGACAATGGTCTCGACCGGTGTTTTCATCGAGTCGGGATCTCGAGCCTTGATGCCACTGAAGATCTGTCGTGTAGCGGGTCTGATTCATGTTAATCTGCTCTAGACCCTAATCCACCCGAGGGGTGGTGTGGAAATCTGTAGAGAGAAATGCAGGATCTGGTATCAGCCTCATCACTTGACCGAAGCTCAAAAGTATGATGTCCGTAGCCAAAGGTGTGGCCGATTGTCGCCGGCAGTTTGACTGTGGGGGTGTGTCACAGTGTTTGCATCCATTATTAGCAGGAAATAGCGACATCAATGAAATAGAGATCGATATGTACTTCAAAATAAATAAATGTAATTTGTAGAACTATGACGTCACTATCTGTAAACGCATTGTTAGCTTTTAATTTCTTTTGAATTTCGAAATTATGTGTTACCTTTTGTTGTTTGTTCCTACATATACTGTTATAACTTACCCTTTATTATTGTAAAATAATTCGAGGTAAAAACCAACGTTTTTAAAAACGTTTTTATAGGGTGGCAAAGTTTATTAAAGAAAATTATTGAAATATGTTATTAGTTAAAACTGGTCGCAAATATCTAAATATTGCATTGTTAGGCAAGTAAGAACGGTTCCCAAAATTTCAGAGCTCTAGCTTGATGGGAAGTTGGTTAAATTAACGATCGAAAATTTGATGACACACTGACACACACACAGACAGACACACACTAAGTGAAATACATAAAAACGTTAAAACTAACTAATATTAATTAATTCATTCGGTATATTAAATGGTTGGAATGCAGCTTAACCCAACCACCCTCGGCAACAAGAATTATTTGGCGGTATTTTGCCAAATGTGGCTATCCTGTTCCGTTTTACAGACTTAACGTTCTGCCAAAAAAAAAAAAAAAAAAACCCCAAGTTTGTGGCCAATTTTTGAAATCGCGCCAAGTGGATGAGTTAAACTGCATTATTAAAGAAAATATTAGTTAAAACTTGTCTCAAATGTCTAAATATTGCATTGTTAGGCGAGTAAGAACGATTCCCAAAGTTTCAGAGCTCTAGCTTGATGGGAAGTTGGTTAAATTAACGGTCGAAAATTTGATGACACAAATACACATCAAGTGAAATACATAAAAACGATTAAAAATAATTTCTTTTTGTCAATAAATGTTGAGTGCGGGAGTGATTATTTTCCGGGTACCGGTTTGTAAGGAGAATTCGATCCCCTTGGACTTTCTGCCAATAGCCCTCCTGTTGTTTCTCCGTGCGACGTTAATAAACGATCATGCATCACTTTGATTAACCACATGTAACCTTCCAGATCAAAAATGTTTCTCATTCCCGTGAGCGGTACATTGCTAGATATGCACGAAACCTATTTAAATTAATTCAGTTCCGAACTGAGCCACGGCAATTCTCCAACAAGTACACAACCAAACAGATGATTGCTTCAGAATCCTAGCATATAAATCAATGCCACCAATCCGTGCCTATGAAGAGAAGTGTCACATCCCCTTTCTCCCCAGTAAATCCCTTCTCAAAGAGCAGCCCCGGTCTGAACCTGTCGGATTTTCTCCACCGTCACCACTTGCTGGGGCTTGTGACAATCTGCATCGCTTTCCGCTCGACCGATCCGGCAGCCCTGCCGGATGATTGGAGTAATGGTCAGGATCGCGAAGTTGATTTACGCTCGCCTGTCTCTAATTAGTGAGTGTGGTCGACATCCTGCCACAATGGATGACCGGCACAGGCGATCGCGTGCTTGGACTTAATGCATCTATTCCTACTGTCCGCCGCTCGTGTTTTACTGTTGCTCTTGCATGGGAAATAAAAGCGAGGGCGATTAATTGAGCTGCAGATGCTTACAGGAATATGGGTAATAAGTCCTTTTTGGGTTAATGGTCCCGCAGTTGGATAAAAATGGCTGCAGGTGGGTTGGGATGCGTTATAATTAGGTAGGATATGATGTGGTGCTGTTTGTATCGAGACAATAGAGTATGTTGGATGTCAACCGGTACAAGATCGGGGAGTTTGAGGGATATTAATATCCTTTAGTGCCGATTAATCAACATGCATTAAGGATTGACTCATCTAATATCGGGTTAATCCGATTTTATGAATCATGAAAAAAATATAAAAAAAAAAAAAAAAAATTGTTGTGAGGCCAATTATTCTTCTCTGTTGTCGTATTTTGATTTATTGGAAATGGATGCATCCATTTCTGCTTGTTCTTTCGCTAGGTTTTTTTTTTTTTTTTTTTTTGTTGCTGAATGGGAAATAAATGCGAGGGCGATTAATTGAAATAAACACGCCTTCAAAAGTAGGGTTAATAATTTATTGTGATGCTTAACTATTTCTGATGAAATTTATTTCCCCCTGAATTAGAGATGCTTGCGCCATGTTATTTCTACACAAAGATAAAGATGAGGAAGTCTATTCTCGGTAATTTAAATATTAAAAATGAATAATTTTTTAAATGAAGCAATAGTTCATATTAAAGTTTGAAATTGAATCCATCATTTTATTGCAAATGCTGCAATTAAAAAAAAAAAAGAAAGGAAAATAAACGCATGGTATTATATTTATTTTATCTTCGCGGAATGGAAGTAATATTCGTGATTGTGGTTATTTTGGAAAAGCTTCTTTTCGTTTGTTTATAGTAAAATTAAAATTAGACTCTCATTATTTTTTTATCTGACGGATATGAGAACATGATGTATTATCAACAAGGAATGAAAAATAATTGAAATTGGTTTCGATAATTTTATTTTAATATATGCTAACGTTTGTTATTTTTTTTCTGTCAAGTTCTCGAAAAAGTAGAATCATTCAAATTAATCGTATATTAATTAGCGAAAAGTAAGAGTACTTACGAGCCCCAGGCTGCACCGAAGCAATTATTATGAAGAAAAGAAAATACCTTCTTCAAATTTCTAATGCGTTTTTATTTTCACAAGTGAAACAATCAAAGGTACGAAAACGAGGCCAATGTTATCAACAAAAAGAAATGAAAACAGACGATTCTGCCGTAAAAAGAAATTATTAAATAAAATATTAAAGAGCAAACGATAAATTATTAAATATTATCATTTTAATAACCGTTTAATAAGTTTATCGTTTTATCATTAATTATTAAATATTATCATTTTAAGGAAACTTAGTATTAAATATTGAATTAATATTAACATTAATTAATTATTAAATATTAAATTATATACCTTAAGCAATATAAATGAATGATAATGTAATAGAATGTCAATCTTTCGAATCTTGCACCATGTATCCTGACACCATTTTCTCAAAACAACATGCTAAGGCTCCCGTTTACCCGCCATTTTGATTACATCAACTTAATGTTAATCCTATGGAATTTCGACTTGAATTCTCCCATCTTTATTATTTGATTTATTTGAATGCAATAAATTGCATCTGAAAGAGCAAAGAATAATGAATGCTTTTGTGGAATTTCTTTTTTCCTCCGATTTTTAAAAATATTTGAAAATATTCTTTAAAGATCGAAAAACTCAAAAACGAATAATTAAAATAAGAATAAAAATATTTTTAAAAATCTCAGGAAAAAAGTAATTCCACAGAAGCATTGATTATTTTTTGCTCTTTCAAATGCACTTCAATGCATTCAAATAGATCAAATAATAAAGATGTGAGAATTAAAGTCAAAATTCCATAGGATTAACATTGCGTCCACGAAATCAAAATGGCGGGTAGACGGGAGCCTTAAGGGGGGAAAACTGCTACCATTGTTAAAAAATAGCAATAAAGAAACTATTTATAAATATTAATTTCTGTTAAATTCAGAGTAAACCCAGATGCATTGAAATTTAATTAATTTCCATCCAAATTTATTTAAATCTTTCCAGAAATCGCAAATTTTGATGACAATTTTTAAAACCACCTCTTTCTCCTAGTTCACAAAAAGTAAAATAGTTTGTATTTGTTCTCCCACATTCTGCTCCTTCAAAAACTCCTACATTCTGCTTTCTATAAGATCTTTCCATCGTGCTGAAAGGTTTCACGTCTATATTGTGGCGGAAGTAGATTTTGCATATTACATCTGCATACCACTTACTACCAACATTTATGACTACCACGTTTTCCCTTCAGTACGAGTGTGTTTTTCTTCGTACTCTCTTTGGAGGCGAAGAGCAGCAAGATGGCTGAAATTGCCGGAGCACTTTTATATACCTGATCACGAAAAGAGAAGAGAAAAAATAGAGAGAGGAAAGTACGAGGAAAGTGTACAGACAGCCAGACAGTGAAGTTCTGGGCAAATTGCGTTTCCGGAACAGGTATCCTCCAAATTGAACCAAGGGTTCCCAAGAGTAAGGGCAAGAAAGGAATAATCGTACACCGGTCTTTCACCAGAATCTGGGGGGAAAAAAGGATGCTGAGTTCAGGAGAGCATCCATGTGTAGCCATTTTTGTGTTATGGAAGTTAATTTATGTGAAACGTGGAAAAAAAACTATTCTGTGACGTCTTATGTATGGTTTTTGTATTGTTAAAATAATTATGTTATGTGCTTGCTACTATTGCGTGAATTTTAAATTTGTTATATTGATTTTTTTTTGCGAAAAATTATTTTGGAACATGCTGCCATCGTTGCAAATTTTCTCTAGAAAAATTTGAACTTGTTTGTAACAATTTTTATGACTTTAAAACTTATTAGACGTCTTTTTCTGCTTCAAATTTTTAACATTAAAAAAAAAAAAACATCTTCATAATGATCCTTTTTTTAAAAATGAAAACAAATGCTTTTGACTTTTGATTTCTACGCATCTGGATTTTTATTTCAATGTATAAGAAAATTTTTTTTTTTTTTTACAAAAATTTCAAAAATTGTTTTTTAATACATTAATTTTCAAGAAATTTGATTTATTAACTTGATCTGAGAAGTTTGTTAAGTCTCTTTTTATCTAAAGGTAGGCTCTGCAACAAACAAGATGCGTACTTGAAGTGTAAATAAAAAACATATGCATTTGTTTGGACAATGACAGTATCGTAAGATAAGAAATTTATGTAAAAATAATACTGTAATATTTGTTGTTAAAATTTTTATGTTTATTCGTCATATCACAAGCATCTTTTTCCGAGTAATTTAAATTTAAATTTGATTTCCACGTCATGACTTTCACATCCTGTGAAAGTCGTGTTTTATTGAAAGTATATAAATTTATCATGTCTTTTTTTTTTTTTTTTTTTGACATTGTTCTACCATTACGATACCATAATGGTTAATTTTTTATGTAATTATATGAAAAGTATCATCCTCGTCATAATTATATTTTCAACAAATAATTATAATTTCATAATTATAATTTCCCTTACAACAAATCTGTTTTTATTATTTTAAAAAGTGAAGAGTTTTTACAATGTTATTAAAGGAAAATTATTTAAAGTTTTTGTTAAGATAATAATTTTAAAAAACTCTTCAAATTAATATTTTAGTGTTTTAACCAAAGTAAAGATAATTTAAAATAAAAGAAAGCAAATACACGAATCTAATTAAAAATTGGCATTCTTTTCAAGTTTGTATCTCAAACAATTCCAAATAGCTGAAGAATCAATTACCGTGATAATGAATTTGTGTGTGCTGTTTCTCTATAGAAGAATTATTTAAAATTATTTAATCTTTATTTCAAAGTTTTTGAAAAAAAATATTGACAAAATTGGACATATTCACAGTGGCTTCTGAAATTATTGTACTACATATTCAAAAGCCTGAGCTAGAAAAAACGAAACAATGTTTATAAATCTTGTAATAATTAAGATGAATATTATTTATTATATTAAAATTTACAAAAGTCAGAAAATATGGGAAAAAAAAAAAAAAAACGAATTTAACCGCATCGACTTCTTAGGGATTCATATGTTACTCATATTAATTCAGTGTAACTGATTTGCATCAAGTTTAATATTTTTGAAAGTATTTTTGAATTTAAATATTTCATATACAGGTTCTATTAACATGTGATATTTCAAAATAATTTTAAAATATACATGTAACATAAAATAATTTTAAAATATAAATCTTTTATTCTTTCCTAGAAACAATAGGAGTTTAATTTAACGATTCTTGTTCACTTTAAGTGATGATTTTTCTGTGTTTTTATACTGCTATCGTGTTAAAAAATTTACTTAAAAAGGAAATAGTTGCACGTAAAATAATTTTCAAGCACAAAGACCAAGAGAGAATCTGTAACAAAAATAAGTGTATGCTAATGAGCTAGCTACTTTAAGAAATGTGAGATAGCTGTTATAAAACATGTTGACATCTAATTTATAAACAAATCAGCTGGGAGTTAAAAATGAATTTTTCTGAAGCTTCAATGAATTTTAAATTAAGATCCACTTAAAAGCTTCTTTAAAAATATTTCTTAGAAAACTTTCTTGCCGTTCGATAAATGAAGCCTTATTATTTTTTTATTTTATTTCAGTTAACTCTATTCAATTTTTTTTCAATATATCTGTTGCAAATGACTACATTGATTGAAATGATTAAATTATTGATAGTTTTAATAATGTTGATCCTTTTTATTATATTATAAATAAAGATTTTATTCTGTTCTATGAATTATTCGTCTCTTATAGAGAGTTTCTTCTTTCATTTACCGAAGTTTAAGCAAATATATAACCGAATGAAGTGAACTGAAATTTTTAATATTTCTGAACGAAATTTCTCTCTAGAACAGATGAGGGAGAGATTCTTTGAGCTTTTGATTGAGACAATGTCAACGACGTTCTTTACAAAAATTCGTTGCTTAACTCTTAACTAAAACTTTATTTAAATTCGGTTCATATTATAGCACATAAAATCATTCGCCGCTACATACACACATTATGTATATATGTATATACATGTATGTATATGTATATTTGTGTATATGAATATATATATGTGTGTACGTGTTTTTATATATATATATATATATATATATATATATATATATATATATGTATATATATGTGTGTGTATATATGTATACACACACAACACACACACACTTTCTCTCTCACACACACTCACATATATATATATATATATATATATTATATCATGCACCACCGGTATTACACATTATCGCAAAAGTGTTGAGTTTAGGCTGTATGTAGGAGATATTGTGTGTGTGTGCTATTCCTTTACATATTGTGGTACGATGAGTCTGGATTTCGTTTTATCCATCGGTGAATTCCCTAGTTTGAAATTGCACCTGATTTCCCTCTCTTATATTTAGTTATTCTGTTTTCCTCCAGTGAGTGAGTAATTATTAACGACATACTTATAAGCAACCTTAGGTCTATTGGTAACGGACCTTGAAATTTTAAACCTTAATCAAGTGATGAGGACGACACCTGAGCAGACACCTCCCATTCTAAAATTCCTCACCACACCAATGAAAGACTTCGAATCGAACAGATTTAACGGGCATTAATTCCCCTACACAATCTGCGGTCGCGGTAGCCTAGTGGTCATGGTTTCGGATTCGTGACCGGCGGTTTTCGTTCGGTCGCGGGTTCGATCCTTGGCTGCCAAAGACCCGCCATATAGCCGGGGCTGATGCACGTTAAATCTGTTGGGGCTTGAAGTCCTCCCGATGGGGTGGTGTGGAAGTTAGGAGAGGGGGTGCCAGCTCAGATCTCGTCCTCGTCACTTGACCGAGATTCAAAATTACGAGGTTTGTCGCCAATAACACTCGTGTTACTCCTAGTGCGACGTTAATAAAAACTAATTCCCTACACAATGGGTCCTTTCGACATCGGGACTCGAACCCACGACTCAACGGAAGCAACACCGGTCGCGTATTCGCGACCATTACTTCCTGGCTACTGCGACTTCCTGTTTCCTTTGAGTAGAATCTTATTTTTATTATTCATGTCACGCTGAGAGTTTTATGTACATTTTGTTGAAATATAAAATAATTATTGAGTTCATAAGACTCTTTTTATAAATCTGGTATGATCCATCCTCACTTACTCGGAAATGAACAGAGGAAACTCCTCCATATTTTATCGCATCTCATATACATTTATATTTCGATTCTTTTATATCTCATATATATATATATAAATTTCATTAATATATTTATAATTTCTTGAGTTATTAAAGCATTTTATCATTTTTTCCCCCCAAATAGTTGTCCAAAAAGTAAAAGTACTCAATTTCTTAAAATCGACAAGGTATTATATTTTTGAAATATGTTCAAATTCATTTACATGCATCAAGCGCTATTTTTCGGCAAAGTTACAGTTTTAGACAAGGAACGTTTTTGTACCTTTTTTTCAGAAAAAGGTCCCAATGTTTGATGGGACTGTGAACCTCCTCGGCTGTCGAAAACCTTTTTTCGTCCATAAGCGACTTAAGAGAGGGGGAAAAAAATGATAATTCAAAAATGCCAGATCTCGGCTGTGAGAGGAGTAGTTGACGATGTCCCAATCGAATGAGTCCAGGATTTATTTTATGACGTTGGCTGTGTGGGGATGTGCATTATCATGAAACAAGACCACTATATTTGCTAACATTCAGTTTCATTTTATTCTATATTGTCTTTCGTGATTTTTAGAGTGGCACTGGGCATTAATTGTTTCCCACTGAGGCAAAAATTCAGGGAAGTAAATTTCTTTACTTTTTCAAATGATAGCTATGATTTTTCGAGGGAAACATTGGTTTTGAATTTTTTTTTTCTTCCATTTTAAATTCACGAAACCGCTTATACGCTCTAGTTCATGACTCCATCCCAGTAAACTGCTTTTATTTCTTTAAATTTCTGGAATGACGTGTTTTCCTTCGGGAAAAGAAACCGGATTATTCTCCTTAATTCGCAACTGTTGGGATTCAGAATCGAGACTTTCGTTTCAATACGGCCCTACAACAAGAGTTTGCAACCGACTGAAGCAAACGAGAGTGCATTCTACTCCCGAGACTCTGATGCACGTTAAATCTGTCGGGGCCCAAAGTCCTACCGTTGGCGTGGTGTGGAAGTTAGGAAAGGGGGTGCCAGCTCAGGTATCGTCCTCGTCACTTGACTGAGGCTCAAAATTAAGAAGTCAATGGCCAATAGCCCGTGTTCCTCCTAATTCGTAATTAATTAAACCAACCAACCAAACAAACTCCCGAGACTTCCAAATTGTACTCGGTGCAGCCATATTTGTTGAAAAAATTCTCTTAGAACGTCAGATGCCTAATACTCTTACATTCTGGACAAATCTCGTATATATAAAATGATATATGTGAACATGTTCGTTTTCATAAATTTTATATTCGCTCTTAGCTATATAAAATAAAGAATTTGGCACAAAAAAATAAAATACTAAAAATAGCATTATGGAAGAAAATGTTTTAAATCTTATAGTAGAATCTTTTTCTAAATAATTTCAATTCTGAAATGTTAAGTGAAAAATGCACTTTTCAAAATAATCCATTCTGAGGGCGTAGTTGTTTTTTTTATTACAGAATAAGCAACATTATTTAAAATTTTTGTATTTTCCAATCAAAAGTTTAATCAAAAGGATCATTTTGCATATGAAAATGTAGAATTTTTTTTTTTTTAAGAAAATTATTTTAATCAATATGAAAAGCTATTAGTACATTCCATTTGCTTAGTGTAGTCTTAATTCATATGACTTACTCATAGACTCATATCCCTTTGGCCGAAGTAACCTAGTAGTCATGGTTGCGAATTCGGGACTGGTTTTGTTTTCGTTGAGTAGTGGGTTCGAGCCCTATTGTCACCAAAGACCCGCCGTTTAGTGGGACTGACACATGATAAATCTTTCCTAGGTGCCAAGACCTGTCATTGACGTGGTGTGGAAATTTGGAGAGGGTGGTGCCAGCTTAAATCTCGTCCACTCACTTGACCAACGTTCAAAATTTCGAGGTCTGCTTCCAATCCCCCTCGTATTGATTCTCTGTGTGACATTCATAAGCAATCACATTTTCCATAACCTTCACTTAACGTCTCGGAGTTGTTAAAATTTTAAACAAATTCACGCAGTTAAAATTAGAAAGGATTTTATTTGTTTAACTGAATAACTTTACAAGTTTTCAGCTTGCGAGGTAAGAGAAAAGTAAATTGCCTCTTGAGGAAAATAAAATAATATTGCGGGGTGAAAAGGCAAAATATATAAACTGTATTTAAAATATACTTAGAAATGTTATACTTTGTACAAATAGCAGTACTTTAACTAAAATCATTAAGGGATTACAGTTATTGGCTATTGGTAGGTAATTATTTGGTTTTAGGAAATAGTATTATTCACAATAACGTTTCTCTTATCGATTTTGTTACATAGCACACCATTGTATAACAAACTTGAAAATGTATAATTCATTTCAGTTCCCTTTATATTCATGTAAACAATTTTATGGATTATAGATATATTGGAATAACTAGATTTGAATCTTATACCATTACTTGCGAAATGGTATAACTAACAAGTAATATAAAAAAAAATTTAAAATCAATTCCTACTTAAGTCAACAAAGAAATTTTTTATTTTAGTTACTTTTTATTAAATAATTACAATTAATATAAATATGTATATACATATGACAGAATCACAATATCAAGTAGCAAAAGAATTTTTTTTTCAGCGATCTGCACGCTTCGTCATTGATGCTATTTATTCCGAAATTTATATCCTGTTAAATATTTTATATAAGAGAAATTTTTTTTCTCCCTTATAAAACTAAAATTAATTATTTGAACATAAAAATAAAAAAAAAAAAAATTATGCTTCGATGAGATTCGATCCGAAGGGATGAAGATTCTACCCCGACGCTCTACCAACTTTGGCATTGCAAGACAAATGACATAGTAAAAGCATTGACTTGTTTCTTAATTCATCCGGTAAATTAAACAGCTGGAATACAGTTTAGCCCAACCACCCTTGGCGACAGGAATGATTTGGCGGTATTTTATTAAACGTGGCTACCCTAGGTCCGCTTCGTGGACTTAACTTTCAGCCAAAAAGAAAAAAAAAAAAAATCGCCAAGTTTGGCAATTTTTGAAATCACGCCAAGTGGTTGGGTTGAACTGCATTTTCACCACTTAAATTGAATTAATATTTGAAAAAACTGTATTAACATCAAGTGTCATCCACTACAAGTTTAAAAAAATGTATTTGAACTGGAGTGGATGAATAAAAGGTATTTTATTAACGATTGAAAATTTCAACAAGATATATGTAGAGAGAGTGTCAGCTAAGACGAACCGTCACACATTTATTCCAAAAAGGCTGCAAAAAAATTAATAATTAATTTAATTTAAATAACTTTTGTTAGGAGAATTATGTAATGTTATGTAATAATCAATTATATATGTATTCCGATATTTTTTCAAAATCAAAATGTTTGCTTCTGAGCATTCTGGATTCCCTGGACCATTTCATTTCATCTGAATAATAAATTTTTAAGTGATGAGTAACATTTTCATTGATATTATAATCGTAGCTGATAATTTTCCTGTTTGTTCTATGTGTTGATGAAATTGATTATAAAATAAAATTAAAAAGAGATCAAAGTAAGGAAAAAATGACTTTGCACGATACTATCCAAAGTAGAGCATACAAAATTACAATCAAGAAATCTATATCTTTTTGAATGAAATCACAAGGACTTAGTGGATTCTAATAAATTCATCGCATATTAATTAAAATAAACTAATAAAACTTGCTGCAATTTTCAATAGACTAAGTAATTTTATTCATGGGGCCGCGGAAGCCAAGTGGTCATTGTCGCAGGCTCGTGGCCGGTAGTTTTCTTAGAGTCGGGAGTTCGACCTTTGCGCCGTGTAGCCGGGGCTGATGCATGTTAACTATATCGGGGCTCAAAGTCCTCCCTTTGGCGTGGTGGTGTGAAAGTTAGACGAGGGAGGTCCCAGTTCAGGTGTAGTTCTCGTTACTTGACCGAAATTAAAATTTACGAGGTCTATCTCCAATAGCCTTCAAGTATTTCTGAAAGTGCGAAGGTAATAAAGCCTAGCAATCAATAATTTTTATTCGTTTCACACATAAATAAATCCTAAACACGCACACACATATATCCATAAACATATATAGCGAATAGGCCTAAAGTCCAAAATATGCAATTTATAAGGAAATTAATAGGCTTTTAGATACACACAATATTTTTTTTATCGAGAAATATATTTATTTTCTACTTAAAATCTATTCAAAAATATATATCTGTTCGCAAACTCTAAGGCCTATCATTCTACACGTGGATGAAGTTGATTCTAAAAAATAAGATTTAAAAGAGACTAAAGAAAGGAAAAAATGGCTTTTCTTGATACTATCCAAAGTAGAGCATACAAAAGTATAATCTTAAAATCTCTCTCTTTTTGAATGAATATCACAAGAACTAGTAAATGGAATAGAATGTTCTAAAGTTTTTCATTTTTATACCATTATCCATTTTTTTTGCCTTAGAAATATTTTATGTGCTTTTATGTTCAATTCATATGTTTTTTAAAACAAACAAAATTGTCTAAAAGTAAAAATCGCACTTCTGAACTCTTAGAATTTTCAAATAGTGCTAAGTTTCTTTTAAAATGATTGTTGCTTAAATCCCTCTTAATATATTTATGGACATGATTAATATAGCTTGTATTTTGATGGTGATTCAAAATATATTTGACATGAATAATGAAACCTTGAAATATTATGATTTCCATTATCATGATTTCAGTTTTATATAGAGTTAATTTTTTCTAATTTGCATTTTACGAGAGTGGTTCAAATAGCGCTAGTATTTGAAGACAGTTGGCATCAGTAAGGTTAATAGTTGTTACCATTGAATCCTGCTATTTGTTGAATGCAGCCGAAACAAATTTGACATTGATTCATAAGTTAGTTTTGATTTGGTAGTCATTTGCTACTAAATCGAATTTCGATAGCTGCTGCGTCGAGTTATTACCGTCGGTGAGTCCTGGATTAATCATTATACATTGGAAATTATGCAAAAATCAAAACAATATTGGATTGCTTCCGGTGAATATTTTCCAAAAAAGGCGAAGATGGTCTCATCGGCCGGAAAAGTTATAACAAAGAATTTTTGAGGTGCGTTTAGCGGCATGACCACTGATTACGAGTAACTAAGACAGATGAAAAACAAACCATTTTCGATGCTACGAACGCCATCTCTTGGGATTTCTACGGACTTATTGGATGACTGTCGTATTATCCTGGTTGATTGGTTCATTGAATATTTTCATTTTGTTTCATCTTATCTTTGTGTGTTTAAGAATTTCTGTTACTTGACCCATTACATAACTTAAAAGTACAATACTTGACGTAGATTTGATGGCTTTCATTAATATAACCATTAAGATGTATTATAAAGTGACAACATCAAAGCAAACATCTTTATGATGACATCAAAATTCGGATATCATGGTAGTTAAATAATAAATCATTTGTTTATTTTGTACTTATTTTTGTAGCTCATTAAAATACTTATTGTTCCCGAATATATTACAATTATTTATAATAATAACAAGAATGTATCTATCTATCTATGTATTGACATGCTGGACTTTATTTACCAATAAATTAATTTACTGAATTAAGTATCCAATCGTAAATTTGATTTAAATATGAACTCGTATTTCAAGTTATTTTTTTAATTAAATAGTACATTCCTTTTTTTTCAAAAGATTTTATTTTATTATTTTCTAAGAAAATTTCTGAAGTATCTTTTATCATCATAATCAACTCCCTCTTAATTTTATGAAGTTTTAGAAAGGTAGAGGGGTGTACTTTTACTAAAAGTAAATTTTATTTTCCACATTAACAAACAATCAATCAGGTTATTAAATAACGTTAATAATGATTGAAGTACCGATTTCATGTCTTTTTTAAAGCTATGTATTATTCTACTATTTTTCCCGGGTTGTAATTTTTTTTTTTTGGGAAAATGTAATAAAATTGTTTTTAATCTAGATTACTTCCTTCCCCTCCTCACAATTTTGGGAGGTAATATGATTTTACAGAAAAAGAAAACGTATTATCAGACTTTATTAAAAATAAATTTTAATATTCACATTATTGAACAATTTATAAAGGATTTCTTGCTTGTTTGAATTTCAACGACATCCCAATTTTTTCCGAGACTTTGCAATAGAATTTTATAAAATAATCAATTCCCTCTTAATTTCAAGAGATATTTTGGTTTTAGAAAGGAAGGTGCATTTCTTGATTTTTTTTACAGAAATTGAAATTTAATATCCAGATTAATTAACAATCAATCAATTTACTGGATAAAATTTCCAAAATTAATTTTAATTTAAATATTAATTCAATGCCTTATTTTAAATCTAGCGATGTCTTAATTTTTTCTCAAGATTTTAAGGCAACATTTTTTAAAATTGAAGATTATCAACTCTTTCTTAGTTTTACGAGATTTTTTCTGTTTTAGAAGGAGAGACACATTTTCAGATTTTTTTAGAACGTAAATTTTCATACACACGTTAATAAATAATCAATACATTCAATCAATTAAGTTTCCAAACGTGAATTTGATTTAAAAATTGATTTCATTTCTTTTTTGAAAATCTAGCGATATTCCTACTTTATACGAGATTTTACGACATCATTTTGCTTTTTTTTTAAAAAAATTTAAAGATATTCTTATTTTTCACGAGATTTTACGCGACAGCATTTTCTAAAATTTAATAAATTTATCATTAATATCGAAAACCGTGCCTCTCCTATTTTTTTTGAGGTTTTCTGGTTTTGGAAAAGGAAACGGAATTTTTGATTTTACTAAAAGCTAAATTTAATATTGTTTTAGAAGGACATTCATCTGAGCAAATTTTGTTTCAGCAGCGAAATGTAATTTAACATAATTTGATACTTTCCTTCGAAATTCAAATTTTCTATTTACGCGTATCCATTTATAACGAACCGTCATACTTTTCACTGAATTGCATTAAGAATCATCACAAAATGGTACAAACTAATTACACATTCACGAAATTTCCTAATTCTAATTCTCACGTTTCACGCCCGACTCATTAAAAAAGACTATAGTAACGTAAGTTCCTGCTATGGAAAGATCAAAGCTATTAGCGAGATGGTCCGTAACAGGGTTGATGTGCAGACGTAATTCTGCAGCAGAGAAACTGGCAAAAGTAACATGAATAATTATTGCTCTTCTGGCATTTCTACCTGAATATGAATGAAGTAACACTTAGAATTAAGCAGTAGAAATTTAATTCGTTTGCAGCTCTCTGATGATTAATTCTGTACGAAATAGACGGATAAAGTGGCAACGGAATGTAATTGCCAAACGTTGCGCTGAAGTTGCGTGTTAATGGATAATTTTTTTTTAAAAAAATTATTATTATTTAGGATGTTCCAATTTACTGATGAAAAACGTATACCTACGAGTGTGATGCATAAGGCAATAATTCGATATAAAAACCAACGTTTTTAAAAATAACGTTTTTATATGGTAGCAAAGTATATTAAAGAAAATTATTCAAATATTAGTTAAAACTGTTAGTTATTTTTAACTTTAAAATTTACTTAAAAAGATACATTTGTGAGCATATTAAGAAATTCATAATACTCATAAAATCAAAACATGCATTTGAAAGTTTGTAAGTCATTTTATTAAAAAAAATGGGAACCAGAATTCAG
>BMAW01023839.1:247761-288779 GCA_019974015.1 Nephila pilipes | reverse complement strand
CACACACACACACACACACACACACACACACGTATAAAAATTGATGATGAAGTCGAAAGTATTTTGGTATTATAATGTTGCAAAATTTTTTAAAAAATAACGATGAATAATTCAGTCTTTATCCAAAAACTCTTAAAAATTCATTGCACGGAAGGACATGTATGGATGAAAACTCAGAACGAACACAGTCACGGAAGAAGCTTAAACTGAAATGGTCCATCCTATCTTCAAGATCAAACAATGAAAAAAATTCCTAATTTTTTTTTTGTTACTATAACTATGCACACAGCATATGAGACTGTGATTAGATAAATGGGCGTAATGACATTAGCAAATAAAGATACATATAACCAATTTTTACATAGTATTAAAATTATTATTAAGATATATTTATATTTTGAATTAGTATGTAATATTATCAGTTCACACACATATACGTGAGCATTGATTAAAATTCATGCTTCCATGTCCATAATTTTTTAATCTTACCGGATTTTTACAATTGTGGAATCTGAAAGATACTTGTATTCTCTATGTTAGCGCTTCTTAAACTGTGGCTGGAGACCTTAAATGGGGACGCAAAATGAAATATTGCGGCCCCTCGAAAAATTAATATAGACATGAATTTTTAACGAAACAATCGCAATCCATTTCATTATCTTTATTTTTTTTCTTTTCTGTGTAGCACAATTATAAGATCGTAATATTTCTAAGTAAAGATGTAAATTATACTTACACATTGAGAGGGGCCCCCCCCGCAAAGCTCTTGTTATAATTTTGTTGCAATTAAGCATATTTCGGAATAAAGAAAAATACGAATTCAAGTGTATAAGACCTCCCATCCTGCGCCACTTGGGTGAATAAATTTTCTTGACTGAATTTTGGACTTTTTGATTGAACTGAATTTCCTACAATTTCTGGTGGTCGCGGTAGCAAACTCGTGGCTGATGATTTTTGTCGAATCAGGCGTTCCAGCCTTGATGCCACTGCCGAGTAGTCGTGACGAATGCACTTTAAATCTGTCGAGGTTCAAAGTCCTCCCGTTGGCGTGATGTGAAAGTTTGGAGAGGTAAGCACCGGCTCAGATGTCGTTCTCGTCACTTGACCGAGGTTCAAAATTGTGAGATCAGTTGCCAATAGCCCTCGTGTTGCTTCTAGTGTGACGTTAATAAAACTAATTAATCAATCAACCCACAATTTCTAAAATAGCGTGATACATTCTTCTGTCATTCACATACTTGTATGAAATGACTTTTTTTTTTAGTTTTAACGCTCATTATTTATCTAAGTATCGTTCAGCTCTGAAAAACGTTGAAGATATTTTACGTCCAACAATGTCAGATATTGCTCTAGGATTTGATTTGTTATGTAGCTTTAAAAAAGCTGGTACACTCATCTCTTTAAAACAGGATTTTCTTTTATGAATTTTTGTATACTTTGAGCAAACTCTTAACACTACTTCCTTTTATGCTTTGATTAAATAAATATGTATTATTTGAATCGTATATTTTAGTAAAATTTTATTACTTAAATTATAAATTTTGTTCAAAGATGTTTCAAAGATCAGTTAAGTTAATTTTTATTAAAAAATGCAAATTTGTCACAAAAGTATGTCTGTTAGTAAAATGAGTATCTGATTTTAATTTAAGAAAAACAAGTTTTTTTAAAAAAATTAAATTCATTAAAATTAAGATTTATTTTTATTTAAATTAAATTAGAAAATAGGCATATTTTTTTTCATGCATGCATATAGTTGGGATGGAGAGAGGTTTCTCAAAATTTTGAGGGTGGCAAGAGACTAAAACATTGAAGAATCACTGCTCACCTTTTGCACATAGTCTCCATTCTTACTTGCGCCGACACGTGACTAGTCGAGCAAACCCGTTGGAGAAGGATTGCAGTGGTTGTTGGCAACACTAGACTTTAATAGCAACTGGTCTTCTGTTAAAAAATGATGTTTCCGTTGATGTTTTCTTTCTTCTTTGGGAAGAAGTGAAAGTTGCAAGGTGCAAGGTTAGGTGTAATGACGCCTCTCTGCTTCTGCCTCATCTCCATTTGTGTGTCGCTATCTTCTTCAGTTCTCGGCTCACCAGCGACATCTAGGAAA
This sequence comes from Nephila pilipes, assembly GCA_019974015.1. Classification (NCBI taxonomy): domain Eukaryota; kingdom Metazoa; phylum Arthropoda; class Arachnida; order Araneae; family Nephilidae; genus Nephila; species Nephila pilipes. The sequence goes on along the minus strand of BMAW01023839.1, from coordinate 286,672 downwards.
AAAGAAAGCAATTGTATTACGTGAAGAACATTTGTTGTTTTCCAGTACAACAAGAATTTTGAAAATCGGGCACCAAATAAAAGAGTTATGTCCTTAGAGGCTTTACATTTTAATCAAACATTGTATATTTTTATTGCCTTTAATTAAATAGTGATGGAATAACTTATACCAGATGAGAAAGACAATGTTAACCATTTGTAATATTTAAATTTTAGTGTTATACCATCCACTGAAACCTCAGGAATAAGTTCGCGTTATTATCTCCGAGTTAATGATATTTTTACAAATTTTAGTAAAGTCAAAGTAAATTTTAAGCAATAAATAATTTTAATTATTGTATTAAAGTTTTATCATTCTTTTTTTTTTCTTTTCAAATTATTACTTTTCAAGGTCGTAATAACCTCGTGAATGTTAACGCTTTTGTAACTCACGGAAGTTGATGTTCCTACTTTTCTTGCCCGAGGCGGAAATATTCTGTAGTGTCGTAGGTTTTTAGAAGCTTAGATAATATCTACTTAGTTTGATATTTTCATGTTATCAACGTTATAAAAATCACTGGTTTGGTTTTTTTTTTTTAGCACAGCTTATGTAATAAAAATGAATTCCAAGAGAGGAATTGAATTTGAATTTTTCCTTACATAACTGAGATATCTCACGATTCAGATAACAGGTTCTGAAACATTGTTTTCTTGAGGTTTATTCGAATTCTTACATATAAAGCAGAAGAATTTGTGTTTTTGAGTAGTATAATGAATACTTTATTACATTTTTATGTGAAACTTAAACTAAGAGAAGCAAACAGAATTGAAGATATTCAAGGAATTTAAGTACGTGATTAAATTTGGAATATAAAAGCTTTAATAACATATCAGAATTTTTTTTAAAAAAAAATTTCCCATCTCTGCATTTCTTCTCATTACTTCTTCCTTTTTTTTAATGCTCGAAGAAAAAAAGTTGTATACCTTTTTGCATAGAATAGTTGAAATTCTTAAAGAGAATATTGTAAATACCAAGTTGAAGCGGAACACGGTGTTTGAACCAGAATTCTCAATTTACATTTATTCTCTAGTAAGAAAATTTCGCTTATCTGTCAGACAGGTGACTTTTATCTTTCGGTTCTTGATAAATCAAATTGAAATATGACTCATGGAACAGACTTGCTTGACATCACAAAGTTATTTATATAACAAAACAAATTTTCGCTTATTTAAATTTCGAATCATTCTACTTAGGTCATTTTATGCGAAACATCCATATCTAAGAAAAGTATCGCTAGGCTAGTAGCGCCCTCTATTCGGTCTAATTTCAACAGAGGTAGACTGCGTAATAGTACATATGAATATATTCTGAATACAAATGATTCAGATATTAATATTCAAATTAATATATTTCGAATAGAAATATTCTAAATGTACATATCTTCATGAATATATTTCGAATAGAAATATTCTAAATAGGCGTATTCCCAAGAATATATTTTAAATAGAAATATAATCTACATATTCCCATGAATATATTCGGAACAGAAATAGTTAAAATAATGGAATTGGTATCATCGTGTTTAAAAGTGGAGAGAAAGAAAGATTAATCATAATAATATAGTATTGACTTGAGTATGTTTCGTTCAAATATTTGAAATAAGAATCGACACTTTTAATTGAAATATTCCAAAAAGTATAGAACAGAATAATTTTGTATAAAAATCTCCAAAAATAAAAGAATTTCTTGTAAAATAATTCTAAATAGGAAGATTTTTGCGTCAAATTATGTTTAAACATTTATTTTGTTTTAAATAACACCAAATATTTCATGGAACTATAACATAAAGCAAATATTTTAGTTACAAAATTCTATTTTAAATTGTAATCATTTAACTCCACTAAAAAGTTAAATAAATTCTGCGTGGTTAAACATGGCGCTCCAAATCGGGTTCCCATTTCTCTAAACGTTTTTCTCAATCTCCTACCTATTATTATTACTTCTTCCTTTTTACTGCCTTGAGGTAAAAAAAGTTTTATACCATCCAGTGTGAAATAGTAGGAATTGAATTTCAGAGTTAACAAAATTGGTTTCGCGAAGAAAAAAAAAATTATTATTAGTGCCTCTGCTAGCTTTTAATGAGTTAGGTAGGGCATAAAATTTCCACTTTTAATCTTAAAATTCAATCTTTTGCTCTTATTAGCAAAAGCGATTGCAGTTTGTTTCGAAAAAGGAATGGTGTATTGATAGCTGGTGGAAACTCCATTAAAGTAGGAACTGATCTTATTCTTGGATGATTATTTTTATAGCCAGAATTACTGAAGTCACAATTGAAAATGCGATCATGAAAATGGAAGAAATGGAGGAAATTGTTTGATTGTTGAATTCCAATTTGTGAATTCGTTTTAACAGAAAGCGAATAAAAATACTTTGTGGAGAATCCCAATTCTTTGTTTAATTCAGGATTCTCTTTCTATTTCAATTGATAATTTAAATTCATTGAATCAAAAATCATGAATTGAATTGTTCCGAAGTTTTGTCTAATCCATAATTCATATACTAAAGTCTTGTAATTTTATCTGCGTAAACGGTTTTTTTTAAAACAATTTTTTGGTAGCGTCTTCTCCGAATGTGTTTTTTTTTCGATGGAATAAAAATCACAATAGAATTCTTTTTAAAAAAATATTTTCACAATACATTACTCTGAAATTTACATCTAATTGGTTTCCTTCTTTTATTATTTTGGCCCCTGAATTTCTGCCAGTTTCTTTGAAAAATTGAATTCGTTAAATTAAATTTAATAAATGTCTGAATTAAATTTAATTTAAATCTTGTTTTATACTGAATTATATGAATCGTATATTTTGATTCACATACATATGTAATCTATTCTCTTTGCTCTCTTTTTAAAAATACTTTGCCCATTCATTAGAATAAATTCTAGAATTTGCAGGAACAGACTTCTATACTTAATAGAAACGAAATTCTTGAATTTTTCTCATTATATTCCTTAATTTTTCAAAAAAAAATTAAACTTAAATACATTATTTTCTGCTATCTTAAATGAAGAAGGTATTCAAAATCTGGAAAACAAAATTAATCTAAAAAACGTGAAAATTTTCTTTGAACAATTATACACGATTACGCTGTTTATAATTTTTTTTACTTGAATATTTGAAATATATTGCCTTTTATAACATATAATTAGAGTATTATGTAAAACATATTTCTGTTAACTATTGAATAGGGTAACTGATTCGAAACTCTCTAATTCCTTAAAAAATCGTACAAATATACCAAGAATTTTTCTTCGTGATGAAAAATATATAAATTTAAATAATTCTTAATCTTAACAATATTTATGTGATTAAAATACTATTAAAAAGAGAAGATAGAAGCAAAAAGAGAACTTCAAGATTTTTAAGATGGTTTTAATTTGAAATCAAAATTGAATGTTTACATCTTACACCATTATATTTTATTAAAATGACTTATTTTATTGTTCCATCCTATTAGATTGCATTTATGTTGTTAATGTAAATATCGTTACTTTCATGGTGCATTTTTGTTCCGAAAATTTTACTTTGAAGGATAAAGTTACAGACTTTCCTTATATGATCATCAATCCAGATGTTATTTATTTCGGAGCATTTTTCTTTTTGAAACATTTTGTTTTGTTTCAACTCTTATTTTCCGACGTTTAACAAAATTACAGATAACTATAAGAGTAATAACCTTCACAGTTAAGAGTATCTTAGTCTAACCCTATTTCATATTTCGACTACAAAAAAATCTCTGTTTTCATCATATTTTATATTCAAAAAAATCATTTAAGTCATCTTTCTTACAGCGGTTACACGAACACTTTAAATGAGGCTTATATTTGAGGTATGCATTGTATTCAAAAAGTTATATAACTGATCGCACACAAACTACATACAACCCAGAGGATATACTCACATTCGATATTAAATTTCTGCGTAGTCTCCTCACAATTCAATACAACACTTGGAACGCGTGTACGTCCGGTAAACGTCTTCTGGAGTACCCCCACTCCAACACTATTGAGTTCCCATGTCTCCGCCGCTTTAGATTCCTTTATCGACTCGGTCCATTGTCCCTTTATCTTCAATTTCAACTTGGGAAATAAAAAAAAATAGTTTGGGGGGGGGGTATATCTGGTGAATATGGAAGGGGGAGGGAGTGGATGAACACAACCTGTATACTGGCCGAAATATGCTCCACTAGAATGGATTTGTGAGACTGCGTTGTTGTGCAAGAAACGCCATTTTCTACAGTCCATGAAAATCAGTCCTGACATGTTGCATTTCTTTCGAAACCTGATCCAAAATATTTTTGTACATTGCCCCAGTCACAGTGGAACATCGAAGACTAAATTCCATAGCACAAGTTCAACATTTTTATCATTTCGACTTGAACTGGCACAACCTAATCTGTCATCATCTTCGGTGGATACTCTTCCAGCTTTAAACCTCGAAAACCACCCAGATACTCGGGAATGACTCATAGAACAGTCACTAAAGGCATATTTAATCATTTCGTACCTATAGCCCTTTTACCCAAATTAAAACCAAATTTAATGTTCATTCGTTGCTCCATTTTTTCCCCAGTATCAATGACATACACAAACGCTAAACACAAAGTAACGCTGACATGCAAACAATCACTTGATTCGCGTACCTGAAGATCGTTGCTATATCATTCCATCGGTTTTGTAGAGCTATCACCATTTGTCATTTTTTACGATCGGGTATTTTGGAACTTTTCGAATGCACTGTGCATACCATCTAGATATATTCAAATCAAAGTCCACTTCTATTGAATTACCTTTCATTGGTATAGGAAAACTTTACATGTCTTAACGTTTCTTATTCAAGAATTTTGATCTATCATAATTTTTAGAATAATCTAATTGCTTAGAAAATAATAAGAGACACAAATTAAAGGCCATACAGCCACAGTTTGATTAGTCCTTAAGTAGAAAGATGGAATCTAATGTAATAATTACCTGTAGAGTATAATTTAATTTTGATAAAAAATTGCTTACAGTTCAATAACAAGTAATCAAAAGAAATGCAATTTACTACAAAACTTCCCTCCATTTCTCATTCCTCCTCAAGCTGGATTGAAAATGAAGTATTACCTGCTTATATGATAATTCGTTATAATATCTTGATTTTGGAATGAAATTAGTCACATAAAAATTGTTGTAATCTTTGCGTAATATATATTTTAGTGAAAATTAAGGATAGAGTTTTAACAAACATTCTATTATTTGTAGTAAAGAGACCATCTTTAATGTACAAAACATTGAATATATTTATTCCTCTTGTTTCAGCATCTATAAAAATTAAAATTTTCGATTCAATCTTATAAAAAAAAATTAAAATTTTGAATGTAGCATATATATAGCTTAAAGTAAGTCTAAGATATTATATACTCGCATCTGGAGTAAGGCGAAGATTGAGTGAGATGGAGGGTGGGTCAAAAGTTTCTTCAAAGTTTTAACTGAATATAATTTTTATATGCTTAACAAGAGATTGTATTTATTAATAAATATGATGTTACATATTTTTTGGAAACTAGTTATGAAAACTATATCTCTCAGTCGAGCACAGTTGTCCAGATAATAAATGTGGATTCTCTTTATCCCATTTTTTTTATAATAGCTTGCAATACCTCTTGTTGTATCCCTTGAATTGTTGACCAATATTGGTTCAAGTTTGAGCAATGGTTTTAGAATTATTGGAGAAAACACGACTTTTAAGTTACCCTCAGAGGAAAAAAATCCAGTGCAGTGAGATTAGGGACATGTACATATCCGAGAACGGTGTCAAATGGGTGTTCTAGGTCTTTCAGCAATACTTTTCTTAATATGATCATGATTGGCTTGCCTGCGAATCCAGTGGGGGTATTCAAGTGTTTGGAGTATTTTTACCAAATCTTTGTGGATCACCGAACGCTGAACCGAGGGCCATATCACAGGCGAGAAAAATGAATTGATGCATATATACACCGAAGGGGAATCTCTTTTGGTCTATTTAATAAGAGCTTTGCAAAAAGCGACCGGTCAAATTTCCACCGGACCCAGTAATCAAGGGCTTGACGCACCACCGACCTCAAGGTCAACTGACCTTCCTCGACCACCCATTCCTCACTGTGGCGAGGTTAAAAATAACGCTATCGCTGAAAGAATAAGGGAACCCTTATTGGTATAGTAACATTGGATACTATTTATTCGTTATTCAGTCGTGTATTTTTCTGTAATGAAAATCCCAAGCCTTGAATTATAAAAAATTCTGATAACAAACAAATATTAAAATAATAATAATTTTCATAATATTTAGTATAATTTTTTAACTGTAAATCGACTTTTTGTTCGCCCTTTATAAATTTGAGTAGTTGTTATGTGATTAATGTCGATTCAATATTTACTGAATATATTACGTTATTTATTTTTCGATCGCTTACCTAAAATGACTGTAGTCACAAATTATATTAGTCAGAAATCATTAATTACAATATTATATCTAATACTTAAGTTATACGTTGAAGTATCGGAAGTTAGAAAAATAACTGTGATAAATAAATGAATAGCGAAAACTTAACGTCATCGTCAGGAATCGTTTGACTTAATTTTTAGTAGAATTTCTCCATTATTTTAGTTCCAAAATTTCAATTATTTTGATGTTGATAATATTAATTAACTTTCTACAGTACGCTAGTTATTTTTATTTTTAGAGTTCAAAAATGTATAAACAGAAGCCAGTTATGAATAAAATGAAATTTTAGAAGTATTAATCAAAATATCTTATTAAATTTAAAAATGAAGGAAATACATGCATATTGTATATGATCAAATATTTTGGAAAGCAATTATGCTAATTCTTATCTTTAGTGAAATCTTAAAACATTTTCTTATATAGCTTACTGCTGATATTAAATATAAAGCTATTTTAAAATCAGTAATGTCGGAAAGAATTTCGATTTTATTTAATATACACTATCAATCATTGTTTCATAAAAAAAATAGTTTTCATTTTTTATTCCCTTACTTATACATTATCGTAAGGGAAAAATATAATGTATCATTTTTATTTTTAGTTGCAGTTCATTGCATTTTGTTTTTAGTATATGATACATCAGTGAACAATGTATAAAATATGCCTGAAATATTTTTATTGTTTGTAGCAAATATTTTTTTTAGTTTGTAGACTTAATGATTTTGAAAAAAATGTTAACGTGTGCTTAACGATAATTATTAATATCTTTTACTAGGTATAAAATTTTATCAAGGTAATTTATCTCGTATATTTAGCATGCCTATGAAAATATGAGCAATATTTTTTTTTTAAAAAAAAAAAAAAAAGTTTTTTAGGTGTTTTTTAAAATTTTTTTTTTCTGCTATCCTTTATTTTTTTAAATATAATATTGAAAATTATAAATAAAACACATCTCGTTAAGGTGTTTTTACATTGTTATATTGATTCAGACAGTCGGATGATAGATAATTTTGATTAATAGAATAATAATACTTTTTGAGATTATTTCTTTATGCTTTAAATTAATTTTCCCATGATTGTACTTCTGAAGAAATTTAAAAATTTTGAACAAAACTAATACCAAGATAATATATGCGTAGTTTTTTTTTTTTTTTTTTTTATCACAGAAGTTAGGATTAATAGCTGGTTGTTTGATGTCAAAGGATTTTTGATCCAAGTACGGAGGCAGATTTGGTATACAGTAATTTAATTAGATTAGGAAATAATGTACTTACATCATAATCATTTACAAGCAAATTTAAACTTCTTCCTCGTATCTGGTGGCCGCGGTAGCCCAGTGGTCATGGTTTCGGATTCGTCACCGGTGGTTTTCATACAGTCGCGGGTTCCCCGTAAATCTGCCGGGGCCCAAAGCCTTCCCGTTGGCGTGGTGTGAAAGTTAAGAGAAGGGGGCAGCTCAGGTGTCGTCCTCGTCATTTGACCGTGGTTCAAAATTACGAAGTCCGTCGCCAATAACACTCGTGTTGCTTCTATTGTGACGTTACTAAAACTAAATCTACCTCGTATTTGATGGCAGAAAAGCTACCCCATAATGCTCTTAAGAACAATAGATTCATAACACAACAATGGTCTTTTTCCGGATGAGCCTGAGCACGAACAATATGTAGTGTGGACGCAACTTTTGACACCATTATGCGTCTATACGTTAGCACCCTGTAATTTTATCTAGCAGCATTGTTTTCATTCGTGGATGTAGAGGGATGCCCTTTTTGATCTTCATCTTCAACACTCTGTCATCCTTCACTGAACATGCAACACTAGCTTCCAACCATTTGACGTGATAAGACCTGTTCACCGTACATGGTCTGTAGGCGTTCATGGATGACCAATCCCACATTCTCATTCATGCCGGTCAATAGTAGACACGTCTGTTGTTGATCATGTTGCCAGAACACACCTGATTGCCATCGTGAATTGTACTCGAATAACATTGGGCACCCTGGTCTGCTGCTACTCTCTTTTCTTCGTCGCTCTGAGCATGCGTCATTCTTCCTCCGCTGATGCTACTTACGTTGTCGAATCAACAAAGGGCATGGATTCTTCTAGTGGTTTTACCATGCCATGGTATACCATGTGCTAATTCAAAAAAAAAATGACGAAATTTACTTTCGAAAATCCCTCGTAGTAAAAAAGAAAGGCTAACAACTGATAACAAATCCTATAAAGACTTTATAGATTTTAAGTATTAGAGATGATGGACTTTCAATTAAAAAGGCAAATGAATGCAAAAATATTAATATGTTACACAGGCTTAGGATGGTATAGTTAAGATATTTTGATATAAGTCAATATGTTTTTGATTGCATTAATTCTTTAAAATATGAATTGATGATAATGTGTTTCTGATAAAACATTGTTACTCATTTTAGTTAACATTTTTAATTGTAATTATTGTTGTTTGTGTCCAAATTTTCATCACTTAACGCTATCAATTTTATAATTTCTTGTAAAATGGTATGTTAAACGTGTCATTTTTTATCTCATAAAATTATATTTTGGAGTTATTGAATCCCAAAGTAAGTAGATTTATTTAAAAACATATTTTCAGTACTTTGAAATAATATTTTTAATCTGATGTTTTCTAAATTACTATTATTTCGTTTAAAAATACGTAATAATGTTTGAAATTATCATTTTCTTTTTATTATATATATTATTTGATAAAAATGTAAAAGGAAATTTGTGTACAAATTGAAGTAGAATAACTTCCATGGAATTATGCCAATCTTGATTTGATTTACCCCACAAAAAAATCCCACCATTCAACATACAACTAATAAGACATGCAGTCTAGGCTCATTAAAAGCATTTATTTTAAACAACAGACAAACGCAAAACCCTTTTAGCGCAAATTAATTCTTTAATTTAATAATCCGGCGCAATTAAAATGTATAAAACTCCCAAACCGTTCATAACACACCGTACCTTTCTGTCACCCCCTCACCCCATTGAAAAATACGAAATGATAAAAGAGTCTTTCGTTTGTTTGTGCTTACAACTCTGGAGGCTATTAAAACCCCACTCAATTATGTCGCGAATTATTGTTCCAAATTATGCAGACGGGAAGGCGAGGAAAGAAAGAGCAGAGAGAGAATTAAAAAAAAAGGGGGAGGAAGAGAGCTGATTTCGAAAATGGTTCTTGCCTTTTTCTGTTCGAACAGAATACGAAAAACTACAGCGACGATTAGAAGATCGGGGTCTGCTCTTACGAATAACTCATAATGCCGTCCGAAATAATGATTAGGCTTCTTTTATGGCCCGGTCGATAGGAGCCTTTAGCGTTAGGGATCTTTTACGACGTAGTGCTGCCTGCTACTTAATTAAACTAATTAAACGCAGTGCGCACATAAATTTGGGGGGTTCAGTCTCACATCGTTAATAAATTTCTGGACTTGAACGTCGTTTCGAGCCCATACCGCATAGTTCTTCATTTAGGTCGCGTCAGACCTACAATGAAGCCATATTCTTTATTAATGGATCTGCCCATGTAGGGAAATTTTAAAAGCGATCGTTTGAAGTTGCTGGAAATGGCGTTGTATATTATCTTGTCTTGTGCACACTTTTTACGCGAGGGGGATGATTTAGGTGAGTATATTGTTTGTTGGATATTATAATGATTTCTGAATAAAAAAAGTGTTTGTTATTCGTGACAGTTTTTAAAGACATTTTTCAATACCTTTACTCTGTTTTTTTTTTTGTGGTGTGAAGGCACCTTATTACGGTTTTAAGTTGGTTGAATTGTGTGTGTACGAATATAAAGTGAAGAATTTCTAACGTAAATAATGTAGAATTGCTAAAAATCTAAATAAGAGGCTTAAAGCGATTAAAATTTGTGACAGCAAAATGTCTGTGCTAGTGTTTATCAACATTCAGTTCCTGTGATATGTGGATATGAGATGTTAAATTTTTTACAATTTTTTAGATTTGGGAAGAAAAATTTTTAAGTAGTTATTTTTTTAGAGTTTTTAAAGGAATGTAAAATGGTTTATTAAAACTTTTCACCTTTTCAGACCAAGAAAATGCTTAACGCCAACTTTATATAATTTTATATCAATTCAGCTTATAAACTATGAAAAATATCAATAATCTTTTTTTTTTTCAATTATTTGTCTCAGTTATATTTGAAAAAGTAATTTTATAATTTTAACTATCTTCAGCACAACGCCATTGGAGATTTTTTTTTTCTTCAACATGGTAAAAATCTTAATATGAGGTAAATTATTTGTTAAGCAGCTTTCAAGAAATTTTGGAAAGCTTTCCTCCAAATGTGCTTTATGAATTGTTCTAAATACAATTCGCAAACTTTGAATATTTAATTTCTGTATGTCAACTATGCACCAATTTATTCACTATAAGAATGGAGAGTATTATCTTTGGATTCAGAAAGTTATAGGTAAATAAAAAATATAAACTTTAATATCATTAATATTTTAATTATTACTCGATATAAGTCAGTTCAAATTCATCTCGTATTTTATCTTATTTTTTAAATGTGTACATTTCTTAAATAAATTATTAGTAATAAAAATGAAGAAATATAAAATTATTAATAATATTTATTTGTACTGCATAAGAATTTAGTTCGGTTTCTGCAAATTCTCTTCCTGATTTTAAATACATTTTACAAAATGGTGCTTTCCCTTTTTATTTGCGATTGAAAGAAAAAATTCAATTAAAATGTCGTCTATTATCAGACAGTTAGTATGTTCAATATTCTTTCATTCAATATTATTTGTACTTCATTTTTTTTTATTTGCATGAGCAAATTTATTAGAGTGAAAAAAATATTATAAGTGATAATATCTTCTCGATGTAATAGTAATTTCTTGTGAATTCGTTTCATTCCAATCTATATCTGGAAACGAATTTCATAAATTGCACTTTTCAGAATCTTCATCATAATTTTTAAATTAATTTAAAAAAAGCTGTATATTATTTTTAATATAAATAAATATTTATAATATTCTTACTGGAATTAATGAATACTATATTTAACAATGCTTCTTCGAATATTACAGAATTTGCAGACGATTATTCTAATAAATAATTTTTAGAGCTTTACTGAGACGAATTTTCATTTAAATGTTATTTTAAGATATATTCAAACGATTTTTCATATAAATGTTATTTTATGATATATTCAAACAATTTTTCATATAAATGTTATTTTAAGATATATTCAAACGGGTTTTTTTCATATAAATAATCATTTAAAACAGACGTAGGCGTTTTCAACTTGTTCATCTTAAGAATTTAACTGTAATGTCTGAAGTGATCAGAAATAAAATTTCAATAGCTAACTTTTGCAATCTATTTACATGCTAGTGAATATTTCTTTTTCTATCGTTATTAAATAAAATGATCATTATTTGGATTTTTATTGTTTTGCAAACAAATGCCAGCATAGAACAGTTTTTGGCTTATAAATTGTATTAAATAGAGATATTTTAGCTCTTGTGAGAATTTAATAAAAGTTGTATTTATTTTTATTTCATATCGCGTATAGATAACAATTTTTATTAGATAAAACTTAAACCAGAGTAATTATTCTCAGTGGTAATGTATTTTTGATAACACATGTAAAATTCCTTCTACATCTTGTCTATTGTAACTAACATCATCACGTATACTACATCATTGAGAACATTACAGAACGCTAAGGTTCGCAATGAGATTTATATGCATATTTTAGAACCTCATCAGGTGTTTCTACACTCACATAATGTATACCTTCACGAAAGGGATTATCAGGTGAGGTCTTTAGGGATTAATGATCGCTATAACACAATAGATTTCTGGTTTGCGTGCGTAATTGAATTTCCATCTTTATTATAATGATAATGCCCTATTCTAACCCATTCTGAAACTATTACTTAGTCAACAGTGAGTGTAAGGAAATGATATAGTATGTAATTATTCTAAAATAATAGGTGAACTGATTAACAGCGATAATTCACAGTTCTTCGCTTTAAGTCAGTATTGAATTTCCTGTGCCTTTAGGTAACATCGATGTAAGCATGATTATAATTGATATTTAATCGATTCGTAATTTGAGATGTTCATATGTTCGTTTGAGAAATATTTCTGTGAAAGCTAATTAAGCTTCTTTAAACTTATTGATGCACCAATACGGACGTTGAAATTTTAGACTTGTTTTAAAAATATTATTTTGTTATTTACTAGGATTAAATTTTGTGAGCTTTTACGCAAAAATAAATGCATGTGTAACATCGGTTAGATTTTAAGAATTGTTGTTCATTGCTCTGACATTTTCGTATTTAATGAAATGAAATAAAAAATCTCAAATAATTATATCAATAAATTCATTTTAAACGAAATGTGATGTATTGCATAATAATATTATAATGAATAAAGTCTCTGAGACGTATTTTTTTTAAAAATTCTTCAATAAAAAAAACTAAGCTTCTAAAGAAAATAATAAAGGATACAATAATATAAAAAAATGTATTATGAAGATGTTTGAGACTGAAAAAAAAATGGCCCTTGGTAACTATTTTAAAATAGTAAATAATATAAATCAGAGAACGTACATATTTATTTATCTTAGAACAATTTTATAATTTAGAATCTAGTGAATTAAAAAAAATCTAGAATTATGAAACTTAGTATTACTCGTATATATTCATTATAGAGTCAAATTATTATATAATCTGATTAGATAAAAGCAATAGAAAAAAATTTAACACTCATATATTATTAAATTTTAATATTTGTAACTTAACTATATCTATTTAAAATACTGCTTTAAATTTGTTAAAATAGTTTATTCTACATCTTCATTAAAATATTTTGATTATATGGAATATAATTTTTTTGTTCAATTTAAAATTCAGTTTTATCAAGAATAATAATGAGATTTATAAAGAAAAATTATAGAAATTTTAATCGAAATAAGTATAATAGGATTATGAATAAATGAAAATGAAAAATTATTTAAAGAAAAATTATTTCCGAACATTTCCTTTTCAAGTAAAATTTGATATTACAAATTAAAATTAAAATTTACATATTACTAAAATTATCTTTCCGGAAAATTTATGCTCATTAACTAAAACGTGGTTTAAAAAAGTTCGCTTAAGGATTATAATGAATTGACTAAGCTTACACTAGTTTATGAATAAGCTATTATTTATCTATTATCTTTAGAAAATTGCAAATGGAAAAGGAAGCAAAAATAAAAGAATTATGGCAGAAATTTTTTTTTGAACGAACATATTCTTTTTTTAAAGATAAAGTTAATGAACCTTACCTGTGCTAAATTAGAACTTTTATATATTATCGAAGTAATTTAAAATTAAATAGACTTAAGATTTTAATAATACATTTGGAATAACTCGAAACAATACTTCATGATTTATTTTTTTAAAAGAATAAATTCGAAAAAAAAAAAATTAATTATTATACAAAATAAAACATGAAAGGCTACTTTAAATTATTTAATTCAGGCTTAATCAAGAGCCTTTATGCAAGCGACATTCTAGAAAAGCTTTTTTTTTTAATTTTTAATTTCATTCATTTTTTTTTTATTTTCGATCTCTTTATTCGAGAAGAAGGTCTTTTCCTCTCAAAAAGAAACATGCAGCTAAATTTCATTTTCTTGAAAGACTTTTTTCTCCTTCTCTTACTTACTCAAATCAACCTTTTGCTTCCATTTTATCAAAGCAAAGCAAAAACATTAAAAGTAAAAATAGATTACAAGGAAGCAGAACAATTCTATTGTGTCCAAATTCGCCCTTTTAAAATGGCGAATGAGTATTTTATCTATAAATCTCGCTTCTCTTCGTGCACCACTGGTTTGAGGCCCATTTTAAATGTATGCTTAATTTATTGATGAAATCGAGAGAGAATTCATCTATTTTTTTTTCTTCTGAAAATCGTTTTATATAATATCTTTTAGCATAAAAAGCAAATGTCTGTAGAAAAAAAATTGTAGTGATGATTTTTATCCCGAGAAAATATATTTAGATATCATCAATATGATGCAAAACGATTTCGTACAAAAATATTTATTTTGTATCAAAATTGTATAAAATATTATTTTTCAAGCAAAACGGCACTTTATACATATCTTGTTTGTCAGTTGACTCGAGAAAATAAAATTCTGTTTCAGAATATTTGATCTACAGTGATTTTATCGTTTCACTTCAATTCTCAGAAATATAAAAAGTAGAGAACGCCCACGCCCAGCTTATAGTTTGCTGTTTGACTTAAAATGGGATTATTCCCTCTCAAATTTTAATGTTATCCAGTGGATAACGAGGAATAGCTACTTAGCGAAATATTTAAAGAACTCTTATCTGCTTTTGCAAAGAATTTCATAAAGATCTTTGATAAATGTATCTTTAAAATTTTCTTTATATATATATATATATATATATATATATATATGTGTGTGTGTGTGTGTATTAAATAATAAGAATTATTTAAAACAAATATTAAAACAGGAAAAATAACTATAATTAATAGCTACAAAAAGAAACCGTAGAAAATAAATTAATTAGAAAAGAAACATTCTAATTTTTTTTGGTATGCTAATAACAAATACGTCAATTAAAAAAGTAAAACACAATAAATCTTTAGAAAATTTAACCAAAATACAAATTTATCAAATAGATTACTATAGCCATATATAAGGCAAGAAAAGTAAAAGAAAAACAATTAAAAAAGTACAGAGCAGAGATGGGAGGAAAAAAAAAAAATAAGGAATATAAAAAGAAAAAAACTGAAATATAACATATTTATACTCAGCAACTGGTGTAAAACAACTAGGCTCCCTTAAACTCGTTTCACTGTCCAAATTTTCCCCAGATAGAAAAATGTCATAAAATGATATAGCATCAAAATATTCAAAAAATCTAAGATACAAAATAGAAGAAATATTTAAGTAAATACCCCTGCAAACATGAGTTATATACAAGATATATCTCATATACAAAGAATATATGTATATAAACATAAAAAATCATTTATCAAAATATTAAAAATAAAAATAACACGAGATGAAAAATTGGATAATACAATCACGGCGTGGAAAACCGCCAAAGGAATAGATGGAAATTTAAAAGCGGAAGTGGATAGCTGGGCCGGAAAGTGAGGGCTGTAAGCAAGATTAAATAATAATTTAAATCAAAACGAAAATACAATTTGGAAAAAAAAGAAAAAAAATTAAAAATAAATTAAATTTTTCGCAAAAACTATATTTTACTCTATTTTATAATAATAATATTTTAAATTAGCTTAAAGTCTTCCCGAGCCTAAAGAGCCCCATTAGGTGGTGGTCATCTTCGTTTCTCCATAATTTAATCTTGATAAATTTCAAAACATAAGCTTGTCAACAAAGTTTTTGAATATAATCGAGGCTTTTGTAAATATTATGTGTATTAATCACGTCTAATGTTACGTAAAATATAATTATAAATAATGTTTCTGAAAATATTAAAACATAAGAAACTAGTCAGAATGGTATCGATAGCTAAATTTATCTCTCTTGTAGAAAATATTATTGAAAATTATATCTTCAACTGTTTGAAAAAAAATATTTTAAAATTCAATTTCGCTATTATTGTCAGCTCGAAATAATAATCTAAATTCTCTGGATAAAAAAGATTTAACGTCTTTGTTATTATAAATTTGAAACATTATAATCTTATTGATGTATATCTAAACATGTTAAAAATATTATATATTTAATATAATCAAATAGATAAAAATGGAAATAATTATTAGCCAAACAATTATTACCAGGTCTTTCTTGTGGTATACCTTTAACCTTTTTAAGTACATAATTTTCTTTAAAAATTAAATTAACTAAGTTCCTAAAAATTTATGAGCTAAAACATTTTTAATGTTAAGCCTCAAATCTAAACCTCAAATCACAAATCTAAAATATTCAACTCAATTCCAAGTACAGAAATTAAAATAGTTACTCGAAAGCAATTCAGGAACGAAGTCATTTGCCTTAAAAAGTCTTATTGATTATTCCTCTAAAAAGTAGAATGCTCTCCAGTTACTGGTTCGCAGTTCCTTAAAGCGCATAGTTATAACTGCTATAAACAGTAATAACTTCTATAAACATTAAGGTTATTCTTACTCGATTACTAGGATGATACGAGTTAATCTACGGTAGAGAGAGAAAACTTCGATCAGATAGCGTCGAATTCTAATCCGCATAGATCACACAGACACGCAAGTAACTCCCACGCACTATTCAAAGCCTTCGCATTCGTGCTATCTTTCAACAACCAATCTCTGTCTTTTACCTTAACTCCTCTTCTTCAGCAACCTTTCAAAATATGTCGTCATATTCAATTCTCTTTTGCTTTCATACGAATTTATCAAATCTATTCACTTTATTCCTAAAGATAACCTTATTTGCTTTACCATGTTTCATTTGGTTGGAAAGGTGCTCGTAACTTAAATATAAAGTTAGAAAGAAGCCATAGATGTTTGTTTCTAATTCGAGAATAGCCCATGTTGGAATTGTGCCAGCATTTTTCCGTTCCTGTTCCAGCATGTTTAGTTATCCAATTTTTTCAACCTATTTTCCACTTCCGTATTTGGATTCTTAGGTTGAATGTAGTAAGAGTTAAACCTGATTTTTCAGCTATTGATCACATTATAATTTTTTACTGCTCATTAGATTTAGGAATACAATAAAAACGTTGGAAGAAAAATAACATAATATTTTTATAAAATTTGTCGAGTAGATTTTATTTATAATTACTTAAAACATTTAAATTCTTAATTCATTTTCTTATTTTTTCTTTTAGTTCATTAACCGAATTTTATTGATAAACCTGAAGCCATGATCGTTTTTCAAAGCATGAACTATTATTTTGGACAACACCATTAATGTTTTTATAAATATTTATTTTTTTCTAAATTGGCTTATTTTCAATGTCGTGCAAAAATTTACGATACATTTTGCTATTTCTGCTTAGTTATCTTTCGAAGTATTTAAAAAGAACATGTGGAAATAAGCTTTAAAACTTATGTATTATGCTATTAACGTATTCTCAATATCTGATAGTCTTAGCGAATATAATAAAATCGATTTCGTAATAGCAGAATCTGTATTTGAAATAGAGCACTTAGAAGTAATAGGTGCATCCTTGTTTTTGGGTGAAACTAATCGGGATATCCTGTCATTTCGGCGTGATAGAGATCTAAGTATATTCATTCTTTTTAGAAAATTTAAACATTTATGCAGATTTCCTATTTAAAACTATATAGATCTATTTACATGCATGCACACATTCATACAGTGCTCAGGAACGTTGATATCTAATCTAATTTATAACTTCAAAGATACATCATAAAAAAAAATTATATTTTTATTGATAGATGGCAGTAAAAATTCTTTTTATGATAGTGATTAATAATGAAATTGTTTTATTTGAAAATGCTAATGAAGTACATTTGCATTTAATCGAGATAATCGAAACGAAGTAGTCTATCGTTCCAGTGTTTTAAGAAATATGAAATAAATATTTTTCATACATAAAACTTCCCAAACATTTCTCTATAACGAGGAGCACGTAAAATTAATTTTGTATTAAACGGAATATCATTCGTTCCTTAAATGCTATCGGCATTTTCGTATTGTGTCGAAGAATTTTCGCATTTCTGAAATTTGTTTGAAAAAGTAATTATTATCCATTCATTTATAGATTCAATCAAGAATTTTATAATGTATAATTTGTAGTTAATTCATATGTAGAGTTTTCTTATCTATTATATATATATATATATATATATATATTTACACAAATATAATTTTTATTAGGTAAAGAAAAAGGGAGAGATAATACATATTCGTAGAATAAATTTATTTTTAATCGTTTGTTATTTTTTCGGTGATATGTAATTTATTAAAATAAATGCAATTTAAGAAGTCTTAAAATATCGATAAAGTGAAACTAAATATTTTTGCGAATCATCCGTAAGAAACAGCAAATCTAATTTATTTTATTACATTTTAAACAGTATTTCGATATTTTTTAAATGTGTTTTTACATTTAGGATTCCTTGATTGGTAGATAATTCACATTAATAAATATTTTTTTTATGTCTGCAGCGAACTTAACTTATTGTCCTAAATTTTAAATAAACAGAAATATTTAAATGAAAGTGGAAACGTTGAATTTTTCGCAATTTTCTTATCACTAATCTCGAGATCTTAATAAATTGAATTGTATTTAATAACTATTTCTTCCCGACCAAAATGAAACGTCATTAAGTAAATTAGATGAAAATGGAAGTGAAGTGATTTGAATTAGAGATAATGGTATATAGATGAAATAGAATTGAAAGAAATGAAATGAGATAGAGGATAACGGCTTATTGATAGATATTTTTACTTAAGATTGAATCATCTTAGTAAGTTTTGCGGGCTTAAGCGAATTCTAGTAGAAGTATGGAGATAAGAATCGGTTATGTGACGTGATTGAATCAATAAGACGGAATTGGTAAGCTAAGAATTTGTTAGTTGGTCCTAATTTAGAATTGCAGCATTTAGTGGGATTCAAAGAGTGGCTTTATTTATCCTTCCTTGATAAATAAAGTATTTTATTTTTCTTACTTATCTCCAATTTGAGTTTTGTATTTAATAACTATTTAATTAACGGGAACAATAGCCGTTGAATTAAATAATGAAGAATGAGCATGTCAAAGCTATTATCTTAAAATAAATTTCGGTATTTTTCCATTTCTCCTGCGCAAGCGATAAATTCGCCGAAAATTATACATTCGACGCCAAATGGAATATGTGTTTACTGTCGCCAAAAAACTCTGCATGGCGAGATTTGCACCGGCGAAATGGAAAAGCACCTACATTTCTTTATTCTGTTGCATGTCGATGAAAATTTAAATAACCTAACTTGTACAATTTGAAAATTATTAGTTATTAAACATCCTTACTTTTTTTTTAAACTTAAGTTACACATATTAATCTCCTGTTTTAGTGCTGAGTTTAAAAATTCCAACGCATATACCAAGGATTTATCCTTCCAAAAGAGAGAAAAAAAATATAAACCTCCTATTTACCTCTTTGGTTTGCTCTGTAGTCTCAAAAGCACAATGTATCCTTGTATCCTAAGAAGACATCTGCCTCTTTCTTGGGTAAATATTTGTCCTCTCAAACTGAATAGACTCCCTTCGATCATACCTCTTTTCCACGCTGCAGTATCCGCAGCCAATCATCAGATTAAAATTGGCATCCTTCCTTTATTAGGTAGAGATTCAAATGCAAATCAGAATCGCGAAAGCCTTGGGGAGTTTAGAGAGGTACACACTTATTTCGAACGGGAGTTTAGAATTATTTGAATTATTTCCCACAGCCTTTTGTAATTAAAAAGTTTTTTTTAGAAGGGGGGTAGGTGAGAGATTGGTCTTTTGCGTTTGTTGCAGATTGCGTCTTTGATGTGTTTTGTGAAGAACGCTAACAAACTGCAGTTCGCAGAAAACTGAAAGTTAACTACGGTTTTTGAAAATGTTGGAAGAAGTTTTCTATGGGTGTTGATTTGTGACTTTGTAAGAATGTAAAAGATTTCAGCTTCTTCTTTTCGTTTTTGTAACATTTTCTTTTGTGTAAACTTAACTTCCTCCCTCAGGTAGGAATATTTAAAGTTTTAGAAAAATCTGTTCCAATCATTTTAAGAAAACTTTCAAAGTGAGTTATATAGAACATCTTTTTCTTATAATTTTTCTTAGAAGGTAGATGTATTATTATATGTGAATAGTTTTTATGGTTTTTTTTTTATCATATTTCTCTTTGGATCTGTTGTTCTAACTTATTGAATCTATTAATGCAATGCTTGATTATATTATGCAATGCTTGATTGAATAGTAATTATGCAATGCTTGATTGAATAGTAATTATGCAATGCTTGATTGAATAGTAATGCCTCCGCAGTCATAACATCTTTATTTGTTATCAGATTTTCACAATTCTTAATGCACCTTAAAGCTACATGAATTCTCTGCATAATACCGTATTCTATACAGCAAGCATGTCCAGCTACATTGCTTATGGAAACTGCATTTCAGAGAGGAATGTTTGAAAGAGCCGTTTATTCAGTGTTGCTCGATGGAAGTTGATAAATTAACCAGATTACACTTCATTTCTCCCCCAAATGTGACTACCTTCGATATTAAGATACATAAAAAAATAAGATTTATCTTTCCTTTTTATCTATCGCAATATCCATATTTTCATATTGTTATATATATATATATATATATATATATATTTAATGCAATAAAAGTAGGAATTAGTATGTCGCTGATTTAATTATTTAAAGTTTATTAGTATTAACGGTGATATGTCTATCCCTCAATCCCTCAAAATGACAATGAAACCAAATTTTTATTCTTGTTCATATTCTTGTTTTTTTCAGTAAATTCATTGTATAATATTTATTCCTTTGATAATTCAAAGTTTTTCAAAGTTACATTTGTTTTGATTACATTGAACTATTTTAATGTAATAATAGTGGTTTTCTTATACGCAATTAATATATACATTCCTTCTGAAATCCTCTTCTATGTAAATGATACAAAAGATCAAGGGCGCATGTGTATGTATATAAAATGTAGTTGAATTCACGGGCAGTCTGCCTTCAATATTTAGACACATAAAAATTAGATTTATTTTTCCCTTTAATCAATCACAATATCCTTATTTTAATTCTTAATTGTATTCATATTGTTGAGGACTTACTGGATAACATAAACACAATTTACTGTGAACTCACAGTTTATTAAATACCATAAAAAAGCGTGGCAAGAAAAGCAAGATTACAAGATTGTGATAACCTAATCGGGGCTAAAACAATTGCCGAGACTTTGTAGCAATTTCACAATTCCAACTAGTTCCAGATCTTTCTGTATTCCATGTATTAGAAAATTCCATTTTAACCTTTCTGCTAATTATGTGAACCCCGTAGGCAAATGTCGTCTGCATTATCACTGATAATTTTTCTGGTGTTGGATTTTTAAACAGCAGGTGATCTATGATTTTTATCAATTAAAGTCTATGCACTAATATTATCTTAACCCATGTTGTTTAATGAATGCTTAAAAAACCAACATGGAAACTTAAATTTTTCATGAGCATGAAAAATAATAATTTAGATTAAAAGTGTACGAATTATTTAGTTTATTCGACAGAGCCATTTTGTCATCTTAAATTTGTTGATAGGATTTTATTGTACATATAATACTAGTATGTAAAAATTATTGATTTATTATATCTGATTATCTACCGTGATTATAAATTAAATAGCCTAATTAAGTATTATCATGTTATGTATGCAAATATGAAAATTATAAATTTTTATCAGCCATTTCAATCAACGAATTATGTAAAATAATGTAACAAAAAATTATGTGGGCTTTCACATATTTGTAATAAATTAATTTTTACTTATTTAATTGTGGCATATTTAGTTTCATTGAAAAGAAATCCTATTTATTGATTAATAAAATTGAATGTTTTATTACAAAAATATAAATAAAAGATGAACAATAAAATATAAACGATAATTCATTTTAATTTATCATAGTTAAATATCTATTTCTTAAAATTTCATTTCTAAGCATGTTTCTTTCGTGGCATTTTACACGAAGTAATGTGAAAGTCGGAAAATTTATTGCGAAAGATAGTTTTTCGAAGTAAATGAAGTTATTTCGCAATTTTAAAAGTATTCATTTAAAATAATTGCAAACGATAAAGAGTTTACAATAAATAAGGATTAAATTCTTTGTAACGTATTTCCAAAGGCGGGAATATTTTGAAAACATTGAATGATACATTTTGCTCCAAGAATAAAATATGGAGATATTAATAAATAATACTTTTCTAGCAAAAAAATTCTTTTTAAAGCAATCTTTTTTAATATTAAGTTTTTTTTTTTTTTTGAAAGTTTTGAAGAGCAAGTAACCGAGTAATAAATATTCATGGTCGTATTATTTTCTTAATTGTATATTTTATACATATTAAGCTCAAATTCTTCTTTATGTTTAGATATTTCTTTTGCTTATATCTTGATATGTACATTTTATCTATTTTTAACGAGAATTTGTTTGGAAAATGTTTCTTGATTCTGCTTTGTTTACCCATTTATTTTAGTTTTTGTGCAGATAATTACAATAAATTTCATCTGAATTTGGTCGGATATAACCATATGCATTCTTTTGAATATAAATAATCCAGTTAATTATGAATCATAACTACAGGAAAGATTTTATGGTAAAAGGCTTACACATTATACATTCTTTTAGTTTGTATTTTATGATACATTTTTCTCGGTTTATTTTTCTGAGAGAAATAAAAATGTATTACGAGTATCTTGGAATTTGCAGTTTTTTTAATTTAAGCTTTTTCCCCCTCACCTTTTTAAAAATATTTTGATTTGTAATGATGCGTTTGAAAATACCATTTCTACCACAGTACTAGTTCAGTAGGTCAAAGAAAAAAATATTTAGAAAGTTTTATAAAATAATTAAATTTTATGTATAGTGTTTGAAAAGTCATCATTTTTTAATTCAAAAATGCCTTCCGTTAAAAAAAATTAGTAATACAGTTACCCTCAAGAAATAACTCTGTCTTGAACAGTTAACTTAAAATTTCTAAAAATTAATTGACTATTTAAATGAATCTCTCCATCGCCGTCTTGTCGTTACACTCAAAACATAGTAGCTTCTAAATTACGAAAGCAATGCCAAC
The DNA here is from genome assembly GCA_019974015.1 of Nephila pilipes. Taxonomy (NCBI): domain Eukaryota; kingdom Metazoa; phylum Arthropoda; class Arachnida; order Araneae; family Nephilidae; genus Nephila; species Nephila pilipes. Next base: position 263,362 of record BMAW01023839.1, on the reverse strand, counting down.
TTGTAATAACAAAAAGAATCAAATCAAACTGCAATGCGAATTAGTATTTAAAAATTAAACTTAAAGCAAACGATAAAATAATAAAATAGGCAATAAATAATTAAAGTTGACAATAATATTAAATTCAGATATTATAACTGAAGTAAGTGAGATAAATTATTAAATTAAATATATCTTATGAGAAATGCAACTATTGCTGCTTTAAAATGAAAATAAATCATATATATCTCTACAAATTACTTTATTCTCAATCATCGTGATAAAAATAAAGCATGAAATCCATGCTTATATTCCATTAAATCATTACCAGCATTGCAATGGCTCAAATAAATGGAACGACTTCTTAAATAAATAATGAGAAATTATATTTGTCGAAATTATTTATTAAGATCTTTATATAGATTCTTATATTTTCCTCTAATATATCTATATTCTTCGAAAACCTGTAATATATAATATTCGATTTCCTCTAATATATCTTGCTTCATAACTCTGATCTTATAAAAATTAAAAATAAATAAGCAAAAACATTTAAAATTCATCATAGTCCACAGCCACTGTATTGGCGCGATTATCGCTCATTTTTGCGCGTTTTTGGTTGACTTAATACGAGGAATGGGACGTGAAGCGAGTTATTATTTTTAATTCTATATATTATCCTAAAACATAAGTTTATCTCATTGTGGTCATTAAGTTATTTATTACATTAGAATAAAAAGTCAATTTTTGAGTGATCTGCAGCATCGGCCTCGATGTGTCAAAAACCCTCCAAATTTAGAATTGCTTTGATATATTTCAGAGTTGCTTTAATAAATTTCTCTCTCTCTCTCACTTATGTTTGCCTTGGAAATACCTATACTTGTATGATCTTGAGATATATCTATAAAATTAGTTAAAAATACTAAATTATACTCGTAATTTTTAAATTCAGTAAATTATTGTTACATTTCCAAAGTCTTAATTCAACATGTTTGTCACACCATGTAACTAATGATTAAATAATATCTTGTAGACTTAATTTAAAAAGTAATAGAAAAATTGTTAAGTAGTATAAATTTAATTAAAATAGATTTAATTAAAAAAGTGGATTTATATTTGAAATTAATGAAAAAGGAAAATATAATAAATATTCTAAATCAAGTATTCATATAATACTAGTATCGTCATCTATTAACAGAAAAAAAACCATTCTTTTTTGTGTGTGGAAAATTTAAGAAATCTATGCAACATCTTACTATTTAAATAACATATTAATAATTTGTGTTCCAAAATTTAAATGTATAAACAAGAATTATTACTTCCCTAATTTTCTCTATGTTAGTGTGTTTTTAAAAATTAATATGGTATTTATGATTTAAGTAATTATAAAAGATTTTTTTTATTTTGTCTGACTTTTGAGCAACTAAATTATTACTACACAGAATATAATTTCTATAATTACAATTTTGTAAACGAATATATGAATACTACTTTCCAGAATGGTACTTTAATAACTTGAAAATGAAAAGAACCTAGTTTATCATTAATATTACCTAAAACTCTCTCTCTCTCTCTCTCTCTCTCTCTCACACACACACACACACACACACATTCACTCACTCTCTCTCTCTATCTCACACACACACACAACTCGAAATGTAAAATTTTACCTTGGAAACAATCTAGCTTTGCTTCTAAATTCTGAGCTGCGTATATTTATATTTAATAATAAACAGTGAATGCGCACTATTCACTTGAAATTATTGAATGTCTCTTGAATGAATAATTTAAATATAATTAAATAATTACGACGATAGATAATAATTTTAAAGGAAATGATTATATGAATATCCTATGTTAGTAAGAGTAAAAGATACATAGAATCTGCAGGTGATTAATTTACGATTTGTTTACTGTAGTTCCGGAATTTCGCATTGAATATTTGAGAACCGCAGCTAAGCCAACCCTCTTTGTTTAACTTTACACTCTGAATCGGTTTTGTATGCTAATCAGCAATGTTCATTTAATTGGAATGTTTCATCTCAAAGTTACTGATTCTGTTGTGAATAAACTAATATTTAACGTATTTATCAAACTTCCTGTTCAAAAGCTTTGTTTTAGAGTTTGTAGAGCTTAATTTGATTTGGGCTTGAGTTTCACTAATGCTAAAGTATGAATAGAGTCGATAACTTAAAGTGATTTCGGAAGGAAAAAAATGAATAAGAACGGATTTTTTCTGATAAGTTTTTGTCGTAAAATTGCTTGAAATCATAAACTATATAAAAATAGTAATTTTTTTTTATTTAAAAAAAAAATGTTTGTCTTATAGTTTTAATAATCGTATACATACCATTACCCACACAGATATATGTATACTGAAAGAGCTAAAATTTATCCAAAAATAATTTTTCTATTTTTACCCTGTCATGAATGCTCTGTTCTAATGTTTTCAAAATAAAATAAAATGAAACGTTATTATCAATATCTAATTTTGTAATATGGTGTATTCGTGAATGTTCAACTTACATCTAGGGTTTCTTTCTGATTTTGTAAAAATGTCCCTGCTTCTTCCCAATCGAATGAGATGGGATGATGCAAATGAACTAAAACAGTAGAAGTGAAGTGAATTGAGATAATAAAGTAGTATAAAAATGACTGAGAACTGAATTGAAAAGAGAAATTATGGACCAAAGAACGATGTTTGTGTAATGTGCGCGGAAGTCATTCAGGAAGATTAGGACTCAACACTGTGTCAGAGCTATTGTAGGGAGGATCTAGCATCGTATTTCGGTAAGAACATTCTTTGGCAGATTTTAGAAGTCGTTAGTACTCGCTGAAAGGGACTTAACTGTGGAGAGCATTTCCCTTATTTGAGGAGCAAATAAATATATTTCAGGTATAATTGACTATTTTTATTAATTGATTTTTGCTTGAACTTAGGTTGAAATTTAAATCTTGTGATTAAACTTTAAAAGGACAGAGGAGTCGAGAAATAGGGTAAATTTGCCAGTTTTTGTAGTTTGCAAAAAATTTAAGAATTTGAAGCCACTCTTTGTTGCGAACAAAATTGTACTTCAATAGCAATCGCATTCAACGAATTCATTCATAAAAGAATTTTACCCGTAAAAACACATCCTGGAATAGAATTACCTCGTATAGAATTTATATTTCATTAACTATGCAAACATTTTTAACGATTTTTCGGGAAATTAAATTTTTATTCGTTTCCATATCTCTAATTTCAAAAGATTTATTTCAACTCTGCACAGAAGGGTTCACATTGCATCTCCTACACAATCTGAAGACATTTAAGGATTGTTGCGGATTAAAGCCCTAAAACTACAGGTTTACTAACAAGCTTTGTGTCATCTCTTCACGTGATCTCGTTATGGTATTTTCCTCCAGAATCGCCTTAAAGGATAAAACTTATTTCGAAACCCTACAATCCTGTCATCAAGTTCTTTTTTCTTTTTATTTTATTCCACAGTCAGTAACCGCAATGTCTCCAGGCATTTCGATGTACTTCAAATGTATATTTTCCTTTGTTTCTTTACAGGGACTGGAATCATATTCTTTTATTTGTTCCTCTTCTTCTTTGTATCTTTTTTTTTCTTCCTTTTTGGGTTTATATTTCCTTTCGTTGTTTATTGGGCGGTATTTGTTGATATTTTTATACTTGTCTCTGTGAATTGCTGCAAGAATTTTATTTCTTTTTTTCAAGAATGGTGTTTTGATGTTGAGATATTTTCGTGAAAGGTTGTGGGGCTCTGAAAGTGACAAGAAAATGGTTGGTTGATTATTCTGTCTCGAAAACCAATAATCTTCGGAGAAAGTCTTGCGATAGTGTTTTATTCGGAGACCATAGTACCGACGAGACTGATAATATCTAGTTTTGTAAATGACGGGAATTTTCTTTGTATTTGATGAATTAAAAATCAATATTTTTTTGTTTTAAAATGTATTAGTGATTAGCACCCCATTGAATATTCAAAGATGAGTTTAGATTTTTAAACATCTGAAAATTGACTCGATGATGGTTGTTTAAAAAAGTTGGCATTTTAGTTATCTAGGTTATTACGTAACGAGATTTAAATCTTAGTTCCTTTCAAATAATAGAATTGACTAAAGAATAAGTGATAAAATATTTACCGTTCTTTATATATTTTTTTTTCTCTATTAGCAAAATTTGGTGAGATGTAATTCGATACTGCGAACCCCTCTATTCTGAGACAAATGATTATAAAATTTGAGATGTATTATTTTTTCATTCAATCGGCACTGGCTTTATGGTCCAATGACACCACTACTTCACTTCTTGAAGCTATTTTATTGGCAACGAGCCAAGAATCACGCTTCTCATTGGCTGAGGGACCATACATTGTATTTAACACATCGATCAATAACCCCGAATCTAAAATTGAAACAACATTTGCATTTGCAAAATTTTTCTTATTAACATAATCACTTTTTGTTAATCACTTTAGGCGTATAACATCGTCCAACGTTTTCCACTCCAAAAAAAAAAAAAAAAAAAAAAAAAATTTCTTTTTTTTTTCGCAAGAAATCTTTTTTGTTGCGAGTAAATAGCGATAAACAGCTTTCTGAATCATCGACTCGTTGCTGTTTTTGTTCCATCGAAAGCAATCGCGGCACTCACTTGGAAAAAACCTTTTTCACTTCACTTCAAAAAACCTTTTTCCTGGTCCGATCGACTTAAAATTTTGACACGTTTCAAGCAAAGGTTAGTACTCTAGAAAGACCTGGTTACTGGTTTATTACGAGCGCCATCTCTGGGTTAGTCTCGGGAGTTATTGATCGATGTGTTATGTCTCTTTTCTTGTACTGAACTTGGCCGCGGTAGTCTAGTGGTCATGGTCACGGCCGACCTTATTTTTGTCGAGTCGTGAGCTTGTGCCCTGATATACTAATAAACCGCCGTGTAGTGGGTCTGATGCAAGTTAAATCTTGTCGAGGTCCCAAGTACTCCCATCGGTATGATGAGGAAGTGTGGAGAGAGCGGTACCAGCTCATGTGTCACTCTCGTCACTTGTTGAGGTGTAAATTTACGAAGTCCGTTGCCAATAGCTCTGGTGTTGCTTCTCATTGTAACATTAATAAACAATCAAAAGAATCAAATTTGTACTAAACTTGCATAATATCTACTAGTTAATTATATATTTAATTAATGCAATTAGAGAGAGAGCGAGAGAGAGCCAAAATCAGACTCTTTTCATTTGCTCAAAAAATGAATGTCGATTTCTTGTTAACCGTATTGTTTTGATATAACAATTGATTAAAATATTTTTTGAAAAATAATTTCTTTTTTTTTAATTGTTTAATTTTGATCAGAAAAATTGAACTAACAAGTTTTGATTGTCAAATGTACAGTTGATTATTTTGTCTCAAACCTATGATGAGATAGATTAAAATCTAACATTGTATTGATTTATAGCTATTAATTAGCTACAGCAATAATCATAAATGTATATGGAATTGCAACGCATCTTTGTTTAAGATCTCAGGGAAATGAATGTATTGATTATTACTGTGCATTGACCATTTATGTAAGCATCATAGACTTAACTAGAGAAACAACTACATAGCTGACGAGTAAAACTATTTTGATCATTTTTCATGTTTTGAAATTATGTGGGAATAATTTTTTCATAACATAACACTATATTTATATTATTTACGTTCTTTCTTAATTTTTTTTTATTGATTTGATGTAATTTGCTTCTAAAGACTAGTTGTATGAAAATTTTTATGATTTTACTCTTTAAAAAATAAATTATATGTGACACATTTGGGTATTTTCAATTACTTGACTTCAAATTTATAATCCTTCGAACATCACTTCAGTTTCTATTAAAAATTATTAAGTATATGATAGATGTTTTCTATCTTAAATAGAGAATAAAAAAGGCGTTAGAAAGTCGCAAAATTTTTATTAAAATATGGATTTTTCGGTGGTAGATTTTTCACCTCCAAGCGAAATTTATCCGTGATTTAATTAAACGTTTAAAAAATTCATGAGAGAACAAATGAAAAACTTGATTATGTATTTTCCTTGTTTCCCCCTAAAGATTTGAAATTTTGATTTTATTTTTGCGATTTAATCCTGATTCCTATTTAATATTATTAGTCACACACAAACAATAATTTTACTGGGATCTATTTCATGTTATAAATCACTAACCTGAAAATACTATTAAGGTTTGTTTCATACAGATTTCATTTTCAGGTTATATTTAGAGAATATTAATTTATCCTGAAATCAATTTTTAATTGAATCACAATTTTGTTAAATTTATATGTATCTAATTTACATAGGGAATATGAAGTGTGACAATTAAGTAACGAGACTAACGTTGCAACAGAAGAAGTAAGCATGCGCTAAAACCAGTGACCAACATCTGTTTAGCGTGAAATCTTCTCTTTCGACTGCTGTGGCTTTCGCTTCTATAAACAAATCCATATAGTTGTAGCCTTCGTTCGTGTTAGAGTTTGTTTGTTTCACCGGAAAAATGATAAGTGAGCAATGAATTGCTGTGAAATTTCTCATGAAACATAGGAAAAACGCTACTGAGAATTTATCAAAAGAAGTGTATGGCAATGAATGCTTATCGCGTATATTTGTTTTTGAGTAATTTAAGCGTTTTCACGATGACCAAAGACGTTAAAAATGATTCACGCCCGGGTCGCTCTTCCATGTCGAAAACGGATGACAATACCGAAAAAATCGGTAATGTGGTTCGATCAGACCATCGGTTACGTATTCGTGCGATTGCTGAGGCTATGAGAATTGTCAAAGAAACCGTGCGGCAAATTTTTCTATACATTTCACTAGACTGTATTGAAAAATTTGATACATTTGGAAAGAAGTTTCTAGTCAAATACAGCTTCCTAGTGTTAGATTATCCACTTTATTCGCCGGATTTCTAGCCATACGACTTCTATCTGTTTTCTAAGGAGAAATCTGCATTAAAAGGAACAAAATTTGAGTTCGTTGAAGGTGTGAAAGAGAAAGCGGCATGCGTCCTAAAGGATCTGACAGAGGACTTCCAGCATTGTTTCGAATAATGGAAGATTCGCTTGGAGCGATGTAGGGATAGAGGAGGAGTACGCGTATTCAGGTGATAATAAGTAAAAATGTATAATATCAAAATGAAATGTTTTACAGCGTCAGTCTTGTTATTTAATAGTTACTCGTCATAGAAAATAATAATTTATCAAACTCTGGTAAAACAGAAATTGAATTAGGTGTATTACATTTTACTTGAGTAAATTAAGTCTTTTTTTTTTTTTTAATTTTATGATGATATTTAGGAAATTCGTATATGTTAATTTTTAAGAAATGCAAATCACTTATCTGCGTTATAGTTCAAGTCTTCACTGATATAGGTTTAAATAGGAAATACGTTATAAAAATCAATGACATAAAATTTATAAAAGACTAAAAAAAAGCAGGAATAAAGGAAGATCAACTATCCTCTCGTTCTATTTATTGTAGTATTTTTGTCCTCAAAACTGAAGAAATAAGAAATCTGCGGAAAGTTTGAGAAGATTTAGTTAGCATTTTATTTGTACTGAAATACACACTTTCAAACTCTGGAATCTTCCTTACAACTGCAACAGTCCTTCCTTTAAATCTATTTAATGCTTACTAAACCCATTCTGAGAACGTTGTAATCTATACATTTGAATGAGAATGAAAGTTGAATTCACTAGCCATATGGATTGTTGCTAGTTCTTAAACATAGTAGTAGTTATTTGTATTTCACACTTCTGAGTATTTCAGTTATTTACGATCATGTATTACGTTTAAGACTTTAATTTAGACTAGACTTTTTATATTCGAATATTTCTTTAGATACAATTTTAATTAAATTCGTGAGAAAATTTTGAAACCCACCGTGTGTGTTTCTTCACATGAATTTTAAAATATCGAATTACTTTATCAAACAAAGAATATTTGTGTTAAAAAAATAAAACATTTTTTTCTATATCTGTGTTTTTTTAATGCGTTTAAATTCTTAGTCAATTCTTGCTCTTTAGCTAAGTTCTTCAGTTTAAAATAAAATAATTAATATTAAAAACACATTTAAGTAGTTTTAAACTGATATAGTATTATCATTAAAACAGTTTTATAACAGTTAAAACTATATTTAAAACTATTAAAATTATTATATTAAAATAAATATGAAATTGATTTATAAAACATGTTTACATGATTGAAAATTTTTAAAAAGTGCCTATTAGAATAGTTTTATGAAATAAATATGCATTATTTGTTTTAGTTGATTCTAGTACAAATGTGAAATCACTCCTAAATGCGATATTTCTTAAAAAAATGAGTTCTATCTTGTGATTTTTTAAAATTTTTTACAGAAGTTCGTAATTTTTTTTTATGTATGTACGACGGAGTTATATATATCTAATATTGTTTATTCTTGACTAAAGTTCTGAGACTTGGCTTTAGTTAGTCTTATTTTGTTTTGGCAAGCGTTTCGAAAAATCATTATTTAGGATCGTTGTAGAAAGTTTATCAATATGTACTACAGTTGATACACTGTTCTCGTATCTATTTCGTAATTTATCATACTGGAATTTTTTTACCATCAAATCTTATAATGTTTGGCTGATGTTCTGTGTTGTTCATGTTTCACCATACTAAAATTCCTATTTGTTCATATGATCATATAAAATGAAATACCACCAATATTTTATATTTGATTCATAAAACAAAGCATAGGAGATAGAAAGACTTTTAAAATAATAATTCTAGAACTATGAGTTTAACTGCCATTAGTAAGTTCCATTTTTTTTTTAATTTCTTACGAAAAATATTAATTATTTATTTCGATTATCAACATCATGTTTATGATTAATAAACAGCAACATAATTTTATCTATCAAATAATTATAGGCATTTCTTTTGCGTAAGCCTGTAAAATTATAAGGTCACATAGATGAAGTGTTGAAAATTCGAATGAAAATTTTAGCTTGCCATTTTGAAATTGTTATTCTCCTCTCTCTCTCTCCCCCCCCCCCTCCCCTCTCTATATATATATATAAAAAAAAAATATACATAAAAAATATTTAATGTTATTATTACATTTTAAAAAGTTATGTTCGATTTCTGAACATATATATTCTGTGTACATATGTTCCCTCAAGTCGCATTTTTGAGTAGGATATGTTCTTAAATGCATCGAAAAGTGGAAAGTGAATGAGAATTCACTAGATCGTCAGTTGTCCAAATCAATTTGGTGAAATTTAAATATTCATTATTGGAAAAATAGGCTGTAAAATTGTTTTCAATCACGTGATGGCTTTTAATTTAAAAAAAAAAAAAGGTTGCTTTGCCAACTATAATGTAACAAAAAGGGGTAAATTTTATGTTTTCCCGGTTGTATTTCTATCAATCTACCTGTATTTCACACTAATTAATAAATTTCAGTCAAGGAAGTTTCAGTCAAAACAACCAAACACTCACAAGTCCTTAATTTATTTTTCTTTTAATAATAACCAAATCACAATATGCTCATTTATCACACATTTTGAATGGTGCGTGTGTGGAAGAGCATCCGAACCTCAAGAAAAGTTTTATAAATTTTTACTCATCTGGCGTTGCATAACCGAATCGTAGTCAGTTGTAAACTGGATCCTACTATACGTCCATTCATAGGTGATTACTCTACTCTCTTTTTTCTTTTTCGGCGTAAGCACACGTCTAACTTTGACGAGCAAACCTTACAATCCCACCCACTCTATTACAACCCTTCACTGCTTATTAATGCTGTCTCATCAAATCTTGTTCCCAACACTTCAACATTTCCATTCTAAATTACATAAATCACGGATCATTCACAAAAAGAGGCTCTCTCCCCAAGAATTTAGTAGAACAAAGTACAAATGAGAACCCCGTTCTATGTTAAGACGTTCCATCTTCATTTTACGTTTTGCGAATAATTTTATTCTGTTAAATCAATTCTACTGTTACTGCATCCAGCGAATCCATGTTCAATATCTGAAGCTTATGAAATAGGTAATAATTGAAATGAACCGCATATTCTGTAGCTCTTCGATATGAGTTTGAGGGAAGAGACGGCATACTGGTAAAGGAAATAGTAAGTAGTCAATTCTACTGCTACTTCATCCAGCGAATCCATGTTCAGTCTCTATGAAATAGGTAGTAACTGAAATGAACCGTATATTCTGTAGTTCTTCGAATAAGTTTGAGAGAAGAGATGGCATACTAGGTAAAGGAAGTAGTAAGTAGTCAGTAGAGGTTACGAGTGCGTAGGAAGTATTGAAATTCCGTTGCTGGTGTTTAGTTAGAGTTTTGTTTTAGTCGCTATGTGTACTTATTTTTTTTTTCTCTGTTAATTTAAAATTGAAACTTACTTCAGTTATTCCTCTTAAGCTGCGAGTTGTAAATACTTTTTTATGAATAAAATAGTGATTAAGTTCTTAAACTAATTTCTTGTGGGTATTGGTCACATTTAGAAATTAATTAAAATAAATCCATAAAAAACGCATCGAATTATGTAAGTTCTACTTTAATGAAGTCAAGGAAAATCATAGTGGAAGCACTGGGTAGTTTTTTATAGCTTTTTACAAGCAGGCTTGTTAGTGTCAATTAATTTTGCAGTTCAGTAAATTTCAGTAAAAAAAAAAGTGTAAACACATTATATGACCATTTTTTTCTATGTATAAAATACATAATTTCAGAGCACTTTTCTCCAGCTACTAACGATCCTTTCTTTATGTGATAAAAAATCTGAGCAAAGACTGGAAATTCCGAAGCATTATTTTATTGACATATGAAAAAATGCCTTTTTTTGGAAGGAAAAAAAAGCAAGTGTTTTCGAACTTCCTTTGCAAATCTGCTTGTAGTCTCATCGAAAGAGTTAAAGCTTTCTAGGCAAAATGGGAGGAAAAAAAAGCCCTATTAAATCAACACTCTTTTCTTTCAGCGCAAATCCCTCAATCAGCTTAAACTCAAGCCAAAAGAGACAAAAAATAATAATAAAGCAAGACAAAAAAAAAAAAAAAAAAAAAAAAAAAACTTAGAAAATGATAATTATTCTTTCCCCATTAATATCTGCTTTTCAGGTAATTTAAAACGATTACACTTTTTAGTTTTTAGAAAAAATGATAGGGCCAAAGGTTTAGCTTAAAAGAGTTCTTTCATTTTTTTTTTGTCCTATCTCAACTGTTTGTGATCTTTTACAATAGTCTTCCATTATATTCCTGCATTACCTTCTCTAGATAACAGACATGCACCAACTCTGAAAGATGACCCAAATAAAGATTGACATAATGTTATCGGGTTTTTTCTTTTTTAAAATGTAGTATAAGTATAGCCCGATCTACGAAAAGTTAACTGTTTTTATTGTTCCCATATAAAACAATGAAAAAAAAAAAAAAATGTTATAAAAGTATTACATGTGGTATCGTAGATTTTTTTTTTTTGCTAGAACTGAGCATGTTTTAAAAAAGAGATATCAAATGCTGGTCATAGCACAGTTTTCATTGTGGATTCTGGAGTACTCAGCTCAGGTGAAAGAATTCAATTTTTTTTTTTCCATTTTAGGAAAAAACGACTACAGAACATTAAAGTGGAAGTGATACGGTGGATGAAAACCCTAAACCTTATAGTGTTGCTTTGAAATGTCTGTCTTTAATCTACTGTTGGTTTTTTTTTGATTGTATAAATGATATTTTTTAACTATGATGCTAATCAATTAAAGCAAAACTATTTTGTGTTATTTAATTTTATATATGTTCATTTCTTTTCATCTAGTAAAAACTATAATATAGAATGCTATAGTGATAAGGGTTTGTGGAGGAACTCTTAAATCTTATAGGCTTCAGTTTGAGATCTGTCGCATTACTTAATCTTATGTTTTCTTCTTCTTTCCTTTTAATAAATATTATATTTAATGTAAAATAAAGTTTAAAGAGTTAAAACATAAACTTTTATGATGTTCAGAAAATTATTTCGTTTTACAAGATTTTATAAAAAACTTTTATCCTGTCATAGTAATTATTAAGTTTTGAACAAATCCATTCAAATCTATAATTTTCCTGTGATATATGGCCTTTGAAATGCATGGAAGACGACGCTAGAATTGAATTGTTGCTTCAAAATCTAATGTTCAATGATTGTATAACGATTTTTGGGAGTGAATTATTATCGACAAGTTTCTTGAAATCAATATTAAAATGTTATTATATTCAAAATTAATAAATCATTGAATCTAAGTGATATTCCTAAGACATAAAACGTAGTACAAGTTAAATTTCCATAGTTTGAATTTTATAATACTTTAAATAAATTAATATTCATTCTACAAATACGCATAATCAAAAATTTATTTATGTTGTCAGAATTTTTTTGAGACTAAATTGACAATGCCACTTAAAGATGCAATCCCAAAACATAACTCTAAATTAAAATATTTTTTAAAAAAAAAAACATACTATTTAACATAATATCATGTTGTTTCTGATATTACGATCCTCTGACATTATACTATATGGCCAATTGCATAACCATCTCTCGAAAAACATTTTCATTGAGCCAGACCTGGTGGTTCTTTATCTTCTTTGATACGCAGCAGTATATTAAGTACTAGAGAGCACAAAAGCCCAATTTAGTGATATACATTTCCAAAGAGAATTCTACTGATAATGGATATTACTCTGTACCTAGAAGATATAATTTGAAGGAGAATGTTGATAAGTAGCATTACAAGTCGAATTTCTACACATGTACAGGTGCACATCATCATTAATTCACGCCGAATTCATAATTCTATACAGCAGCATTACGTTCTATATGTACCTTAGCTTTATACCTGTTAAGCAAACAGATAAGGACCTTAATAGCGTGGCTCGTGCATTTTGTAATTAGAACTAAAGCTTATGAAGTATAATTGTGTGTAGCTTAAACTGCTCTCAGACTTGGTTATTTTAAAGGAATGGTGTACTAAGGAGAACTTTATAAGAAAAGTAACCCATTTTTTTTAGGAACATCATTTAACTTTACTTCTCTGCTACAGACCATAGCCATTTGTACCTCTATACTTAAAATGTATATATTAATTACAGCAATCTTATATCAACAGTATCATTAATATATCAATTGTTATATATTAAGGTTACTATTATATACACTATTAGTGTATAATAATATTATATATTAATTATTATACATTAAATATAATTAGGTATTAGTAATATAATACTCAACAGCAATATACAGTATTAATATTATTAATTATTATATATTATATATTAATTCATATTTAGCATATTTATTATTTTACATTATATATTGCTTATTTTATTATATTATATATTTATTATTATATATTGAGACACATATATATTGTATTTTAATATATAATATATATTATGGCTAATAATATAATATATTAATTAATATATAATATACATTAATTACAGTAATTTAAATGTATATATTAACGAAAGTAACTGCATCAACGCCATTTTTAATAACAGTAGCAATGGATAAAGCGGACAAAAATTGGGGCTAAATGAAAATAAGCTATTAAAAATGTTAATTTCATTTTTACCAGTACTATCGAAAGATATAAGTTAATGGTGGCTGCGGTAGCTCATATTGATCGTGGGTCAGGGACTCGCGGCCAACGGCCTGTCGAGTCGTGGAAGTTCGAGCCTTGATGCCACTGAAGTCTGTCGCAGGCGGGCTGATGCATCGTTAAATCTGTCGAGGATCAAAGTCCTCCCGCGGTTTTCGTTGTATGGAAGTTTGGAGATGGAGGTGCCAGTTCACCCCACCCGTCACTTTACTGAGACCAAAATGATGTGAGTGTCCGTCGCCAATAGCTCTCGTGTTGCTCCTAGTGCGACGTTAATAAAATCAACCTATCTAAGTTCATTCATTCAACTCCAAAACGTGTAGGTATTCCCCCCTCTCATCAGCTTTAAATTCAAAACATTTAATTTCACCATTTCATAAAAAATTCCAACAACATCCTGTTTGAAGCAGTAATTACATTAAGATCATACTATAGAAAGATAATTTTAGGCTAAGTGTTGACAAAACAGCCACTTGTAGCTGCACAAAGAAATTTAATTTATCAAGTAATTATCAAAACATCTGTAACTCAGTTTCTAAAAAAGATAGAAACAAACTCAAACATATTTATAAAGATAAAGACTGAACAATATGAAATCAAAATTAATAGTAAAAAAATAAAATCGATATTTTGACTAAAAAAGTGTGTTTCAAGGTGTCCTGCCGCCATAATGAATGCATCCTATCTCGTGCAAACCAAAAGTATCATAGAAAAAGTTTTCCGTACGAAATATACTATAAATTATTACATGTATTGCTAAAAGGAAAGGAAGTGATTTATAACATATTTTTTGTTTTCCATGGAACGACACTTTAACAACCCTCAACATTCACCGTTTCTTTTGAAGGAGAGCTACATCTTCAATAATCGTTTGCAATTATTTTGAATATCTACTAGAAAATGGGGTGAATATAATACAATACCTTCCTTCAAAATAAAATAAAAATTTCAATAGAGTTTTTCTTTAAAAAACAATATAATCTTATTACTCTTTAAATAGCAGTGGATATATATATAAAATTAGGGTTTTGTTGGTGCAATATATATCTCCGGAAGTACCAGTAATGTATTGTATGGGAGAATATAATAAATTTACAGCATGAAAAATAAAGGTCATAACTCTTTTTTTTTTTTTTAAACACAAATACAATCTTATTAGTCTTTTTCCATAAATATTTTAATACCTAAATATCGGTCGGGGGTATTGGGAATGAGTAATATGTTGTCCACCTATAGAAAGTAAATCAACAATTGTTTAATGTTCAATGTATATTTAAATTAATCTTTCTGCAGTAAGCCATTGAAAGAGTCAATATCTAATTTATTAAACATTTTATAAATAAAACTCATGGTATTTGTTTTTTGAAAAGTTCTTTGCTTCGTTTTTCTAAATATAGTTTATCCAATCCCATCTTTACACCTCATACATCGCTTAAGTAGATTCTAAAGATATCCCATATTTAATAACCTATGTATACATTAATACTTTATTTCTAAGCAACTAATATCACGTTAAAATATTTGTATCATTTAAACGCGACATTTCCTTCTTCCGCATGGAATAATCGAGTTTCAGCCATCCATGATGAAAAACAAAATAAAGATTAATGTATCACAGGCAAAATAAAAAATATACATACAAGGGGAAAATCTGATGAGGAATTCAACGAGGAAATAAATTTAATTTTGTCAACTGGCTATGTGTTACTTTTTTTTCCTTTCTGCATAATAATGATAAATCATTTTCTCCACCATTTAATTTTTTCTATCTTTTCCCCATGCATTTATTCATTTTAGTTTTTTCTTCCTCCAGAGGGCGCTAGTGATAAGAATTTAATGACAGGGTAAATGGATATAATGAATACTTTTCTTGTAGCAAAGTCATCCAGAAAGATGTTTGATAGCTGTGTTATTCAATATGAACAGATTTGTGGAATGCTGTTTTCGTGTTTCCTTTTTGAGCAATACGTAACGAAGTACAACAG
>BMAW01023839.1:203394-247736 GCA_019974015.1 Nephila pilipes | reverse complement strand
CAAAAAAAAAAAAAAAAAAAAAAAAAAAAAACTTAGAAAAAAATGTATCTATTCCTTTCCCCATTAATATCTGCTTGTCAGGTAATTTAAAAACGATTAATTATTTAGTCTTTAGAACAAATGACAGGGGCCAAAGGCTTAGCTTAAAGAGTTCTTCATTTTTTTTTTATTCCTATCTCAACTTTTCGGTAGATCTTTTTTACAATAGTCTTCCATTATATTCCGCATTACCCCTTTCTCTAGATAACAGACATGTCACCTCAACTTGAAAGATGACCAAATAAAGTGACGTATACGCAAAGACGGTTGCTTTTTTTCTTTTACTTTTTTAAATGTATAATGTATAGCTACATCTCGAAAAGTTGAACTGTTTTTTATTTTGCCCCTAAAAGAAAATAATAATAAAAAAAAATGTATAAGTAAAGTATTAAGGCGTAGGCATGTCACATTTTTTTTTTTTTTTTTTGTAGAATTTAGATACAGTTTTTAAAAATGAATATCAAATGCTGGGGTGACAGTTTTTCAATGGGATGGATTTAAGGAAGTACTTTCAGTTTGTGGTGAAGATATTCACTTTTTTTTTTTTTTTTTTTTCATTTTAGTAAAAAAATGATACAGAACATTTAAAGTGTGAAAGTGATACAGTTTGTGGATGAAAACTCTTTTAAATCTTTATAGCTTCTGCTTTGAAATGCTGTCGTTCTTTAAATTTACTGGGTTTTTTTTTTGTGATAAACATTATATTTTTAACGAGAGCACTAGTTTAAAGTAGTCAAAATATTTCGTTTATTTAATTTTTTATAATGTTCATTTTTCACTTTAGTAAAAATATAATATAGACCATTATAGTGATGTGGTTTGTGGAGGAAACTTTTAAATCTTATAGCTTCTGCTTTGAGATACTGTCATTACTTTAATTGGCCATGTTTTCTTCTTTCTTTTTAATAAATATTATATTTTTAATGATAACATAAGTTTAAAGTAGTTAAAATATTAAAACTTTTTATGATGTTCGAAAATTAATGTTTTGGAAGATTTATAAAAACTTTTATCTCATAGTATTATTAAGTTTTAGAAATCAAATCATTCAAATTTATAATTTTTCCTGTATTATTATCTTTGAAAATGCATGGAAAGACTTAGTTTGAATTTAATTACATAAATCAATGTTCAATGATTGTATATAGATGCACGTGAGTAATATTATCGAAATGTTTTTGAAACAATATTAAAATGTTATTATGGTTCAAAATTAATAAAATATTGAATCAAGTGATATTCCTAACGACATAAAACTGTATAACAAGTTAAATTTCCTATGTTGAATTTTATAATACTTTGAAAATAAATTAATCTTATTCATTTCTCACAGCAAAAATAACCATAATCAAAATTTATTTGCGTCAGAATTTTTTTATGAGCAATTGGAATCTTAATGCCACTTTAAAGATGCAATCCCAAAACATAACTCTAAATTAAAATATTTTTTTTAAAAAAACCATATCATTATCGATAATATCATGTTGTTTCTGATATTAATGGGCTTTCTGACATTATACTATATTACCTGCATAACCATCTCGAAAACATTTTCATTGAGCCACAATGGAGACTCCAGGTTTCATTTTGATAATGTAGCAGAGCATTAAGTACTAGAAAGGCTTCGTGCCCACTTAGTGATATACATTTCAAAGAGAATTCTGCGAACATTAATGATATTACCGTACCTAGAAGATATAATTTGAAGGAGAATGTTAGATAAGTAGCATTACAAGTCAGAACTTCTACACATGTGCAGGTGCACATCATCATTAATTCACGCCGAATTCATAATTCTATACCTCAGCATGTTCTATATAAAATTAGCTTTATACTGTTAAGCAAACAGATAAGGACTTTAATAGCGTGGCTGTGCATTTTGTAATTAGAACTAAAGCTTGCGAAGTATAATTGTACAGCTTAAATCAAGCTCAGACTCGGTTATTTTAAAGGAATGGTGTACAAAGGAGAACTTTATAAGAAAAGTAACCCATTTTTTAGGAATATCATTTAATTTTATTTTTTTGTTACGTGCTTTAGCTATTTGTAATTTCATTTAAATGTATATATTAATTACAGTAATCTCTATCAACGCTATTTAATGAGTAAAGATAATATAGTGTAATGGATAAAGTGGACAAAATTAAACAATGAAAATAAGCTACAAAATGTAATTTTAATTTTACCAGTACGATTTAAAATGAAAGAGCTAAGTTAATGGTGGCCGCGGTAGCCTTTTGGTCTTGGTCGCAGACTCGCGGCAGGCGGGGTTCGTCGAGTCGTGGGTTCGAGCCTTGATGCCACTGAAGTCTCGTCGTGTAGGCGTGGCTGATGCATGTTAAATCTGTAGAGGCTCAAAGTCCTCCCGATGACGTGGTATGGAAGTTAGGAGATGGAGATGCCAGCTCAATTCCCACTCGTCACTTGACTGAGACTTAAAATTACGAGGTCCGTCGCCAATAGGTCTCGTATTGCTTTTAGTGCGACGTTAATAAAAGCAACTCATCTAAGTTAATGATTCAACTCGAAAACGTGTAGGTAATTTCCCCTCTTATATCATCCTTAAATTAAAAACATTCAATTTCACCATTTCATAAAAATTCCAAGGAATATCTTATGTGTGAAGCAGGATTACTTACATTAAGACTGTATTCTATAGAAAGATAATTTTAGGCTAAGTGTTAACTTGTCTACCTTTCTTATGATCAAAGGAGTTCTATTCGGTAGGCTTTCACCGTATTCTCAAATTTTGTGGTCATTAATGATGTGAAAATGAGACTACAAATGTGCCTACAAATACGTATTTTATGACAATAAAAAAGGAATTTTATACAAATACAAGCAAACATTAAGAATTTCCGCAAAACGTAGTAACTCAAAAAATAAAAAGTAAATAAAATAAAATAAGTATTGATATTTTGTAAATTGACTAATACCTTATCTAGAGAACAGACTATAATTTTGATAATATAGCTCTAAAGAAGGAAGTTTTGGTAGTTTGAGTTCTGAACACTGAAGTTTTTTTAAAAAATTTTTATTGTGTTTTCAGTAATAAAAAAATGTAAGGGAAACTTGTTTACTGATTATTTCGAGTCAGTAACAAGTCTAGTAACAAGTCAGTAACAATTATCAAGTAATATTAAAACATCTGTAGCTCAGTTTCTAAAAAAAGATAGAAACAAAACTCAAACATATTTATAAAGATAAAAGACTGAATTTTAATATGAAATCAAAATTAATAGTAAAAAAATAAAATCGATATTTTGACTAAAAGTGTGTTTCGAAGGTGTCCTGCCGCCATAATGAATGCATCCTATCTCAAATGCAACCAAAAAGTATCATAGAAAAGTTTTCCGTACGGAAATATACTATAAAATATTACATATATTGCTAAAAGGAAAGGAAGTGATTTTATAACATATTTTTGTTTTCCATGGAACGACACTTTTAACAACCCTTAACATTCACTGCTTCTTTTTGAAGGAGCTTAAGATTTTTCAATAATCGTTTGCAATTATTTTGAATATCTACTAGAAAATGGGGGTGAATATAATACAATACCTTCCTTCAAAAATAAAATAAAAAATTTCAATAGAGTTTTCTCTTTAAAAATAACATTATAATCTTATTATTATTTCCTTAAATAGCAGTGATATATATATAAAATTAGGTTTTGTTGGTGCAATATATATCTCCGGGAAGTATCAGCATGTACTGTATGGGAGAATATAATAAATTACAGCATGAAAAATAAAGGTCATAACTTCTTTTTTTTTTAAACACAAATACAATCTTATTATTTTTTAGTCTTTTTTCCATAAATATTTTTAATACCTTAAATATCGGTCGGGGGCATGTATAAATATAAATATGTTGTCCACCTATAGAAAGTAAATCAACAATTGTTTAATGTTCAATGTATATTTAAATTAATCTTCTGCAGTAAATATTGAAAGAGTCAATATTATCTAATTTAAGTTAAACATTTTATAAATAAAAACTCGCTAGGTATTTGTTTTTTGAAAATTCCTTTTCGCTTCGTTTTTCTAAATATAGTTTATTCAATCCTATCTACACCCTCATACACGCTTAAGTAGATTCTAAAGATATCCCATATTTAATAACCTAAGTGTATACATACGCTTTATTTCTAAGCGAACCTAATATCACGTTAAAATATTTGTATCATTTTTAAACGCGACATTTCCCCCCTTCTTCCATGGAATAATCGAGTTTCAGCCATCCATGATGAAAAACAAAATAAAGATTAACGTATCACAGGCAAAATAAACAGAAAATATACATACAAGGGGAAAAAATTCCGATGAGGAATTCAACGAGAAATAAATTTAACTTGTCAACTGCCATGTGTTACTATTTTCCTTTCGCATATTACATGATAAATCATTTTCCCACCATTTAATTTTTCTATCTTTTCCCATGCATTTATTCATTTTTAGCTTTTTTTCTTCCTCCAGAGGGCGCTAGTGATAAGAATTAATGGCCGACAGGGTAAATGATATAATGAATACTTTTCTTGTAGCAAAGTCATCCAGAAAGATGCTTTGATAGCTGTGTTATTCAATATGAACAGATTTGTGGAATGCTGTTTTCGTGTTTCTTTTTGTTCTTTTTTTTTTCTCGAACTATAAATGCGTTTCCAACTGTTCGTCGATCATCTTTTTTTTTGTTCGCATTTTTTTTTGTTTGTTGTTTTCATTTTTGATTATTTTTTGGAACGCAACGGGAATAAGATGATTTATTTTTTAAAAACTAAAATATTCTTTTTTTAAAAATCATTTGTTGAATAATGTTTATTTCTTCGTTTGCGATTTTATATTTGCATTTTTCCTTGTAAGATAGCGAGTGAAAGTTTTTAATATTTAATATCAGATCGCTCCGACTCTGCTGATTATGCAAACTTCTCTTGTTTTCTGATTTTCTGTAATGATCATTCTCCGATTTCGCTATTTGCTTTTTGATAGGTTGAATGTGCTCCAATTTATTATTTTTTTTGAATGTTAAATTAACCTGAAAAGATGTTTGCATTTTTATTTTTACTTTTATTTACACTTCAAAAATTTATTTATTTATTTTTTTTACTTTCTTTTTTTTCCGTAATTCGAATTGTAATTTGAGAGGAAAAAATCGTTTGCTGAAGATCGTGTTCAGTTTGTCGGAGATATTTAGAATTTATGATCTGAAATCTAGGATAATTGTAAACGATGTTTCAATAGTCATTTGCTACCTTATTTGGAAAGAGAGATATTTTTTATTTTCTTCCTTGAAATGCAAATTTCCTAAAGAAAGTATTCATGTGTTTATTATGCTAATATTTAAGACCATGTTTGTTGTCATTGTATTGAAAATAAAAAAAAAAAAAACTATATTAAAAAAAAACCTCTTTGTGGTGTTTAAATCGATGATGGTATTAACAAATTTAAATTTTTAAAATTACTTTTCATCTATAATAATCTTGATTTTTAGAAGTTTCTTAAAAATATTTGTCTAAATTGTTGGATTTTTCAAAATTTCAATTTGGAAGCAAAAAGTATGCTTATTTTTCGAAAGTATATTGCAATTTGAGTTCTCAAACAACACGCATTTATTCTAAATTAATTTTTTAAGCATTTACAATGAAAAGAGAATAAAAAAAATCGCTTGCCGAGACAAAATGAATTTTTATGTATTATTAAAAAAACATCATTATAAATTGCGTAGAAAATACACTTAGAATCATTTCGTATAAAATACATTCAGATTCCATCGCATCATTTAAAAGTTTAAATTTTGAAAAAATACGCAAACTGTTAGAATTAAATATTAAAATATAAATTTAAAGTATATATATCTGTGTGTATTGAAAACAGTAAATAACCATATATATATATATATATATATATAATGAAATATTAAAAAGGAAGAGATAAATGAAAGTAAAAGGATATAAAAATTAATTCAAAAAGTGGCTAAGAATTAAAAGTTAACATAAAAATGCAATTCTGAAACAATAAATAAAAAATAATCAAATAAATCTAAAAAATTACTTAAAATATGGTAAAGGAATAAATGTTTCCAATACTATTTCTGGCAAGCTGTATAAACTGCATATAAAAACATTGTCCTTGTAGAAAATTGAGAAGTAATTGACAGTTAGGATAAAATTTTATACATTATAGCTGATATTCTGAAATCATGTAAATGAATAGCAAAAATAGGATCTCCACAAATAGAAATATCGGAATTGAAAAAAGAAACATTTCAAAATTGGAAAAATGTAAAAGAATGGAAGATAGCATATAAAAATCCTGTAACAGGCTTCCGAATGTTTAAGCAGGATTTTCCAGAATCCAAGGTGCAACTGTCCTCTTCAGTGTATGTTATACAAAAGTTTTTTTTTTTTTTTTTAAACCAAGTAAACAATTGTACAAAGATAATCAAATATAAGAAAAGAAAGAAATCGTTTGATAAATATTGATGATAAATTCTCGGAAATATATAAATGACTTATAACGTAAATACAAAAAACAAAATCAATGTATTAAAAACCCAAAAAGATTTTAAAATATGGAAAAAAAGTAAAAAACCTACAATGAACAAAACAACCAGCATTTTGAAAGGAAATGTTTCATATAGTTCCAAAGTACATTAAAAATGTTGACTTTGATAATTAAAATCCAAACTAATAGGCGTCGACAAGTACTTATTCTCTCAAGGAAAAAAATTGTACTAAATGATTAAACAAATTATTCAAGTTGAACATTTTTTGTTGTTAATGATTGATAATAATTATACTATTTTGATTATTTAATGATTTTAATCAGATAATTTATTTTACTCAAACATCAGCAAATGAAGTATGTGAAAAACCAATTTTGAAACAACAATTATGAACGTTAATGAAAAATATCCTCAAAAGTAGCTGCGGTTTGGTTTTACATCATTTCTCCCTCTTTAAAATATTAAGTCCCTTATTTACTCGTAGTTGATATAATATTATTAAAATGCTCTAAAACGTAATAAAACAGGCTAAATTTTAAAGATGCATATGGAACATTTTTTTTTTTTAAAAAAATCAGTTTGTTATACATTAATTTCTCAAATTTGATTTATTAAATCACAATCAAAAATAAAAGAATGAAAAAAAAAAAAAAACATTTTGATCATTCAAAACTGTAGCATTTCTTCCCTAATAATTGTCATTACTTATCTGCTGCATATCCGAATAAGATAGCCCGTCAAAAGAGAAATATGATCCCATTTTCAAAAATTCCAATTGGAACGTTCACATTTTATGCCCATTTAACCCTTCTTGCCGATTACATCTTTCTTCCCCAGTTTAATACAGCCGGAAAAAGATGAAAGGACTTGATTCTAACCACATGCTTTAGCATGAAAACGAATCAAGTGCAATTTCGTACTCGCCATCTGCTTCGCGATATTCCATTGCTGAACGTGGATGCGCAATTTGGATGGAGCCAGAAGAAACGGGTTTCCCTAATCGTATAACTCCTGTTCTGTGTGGTTCTTTAGTCATTTTCCTTCTTTTGTTATTGCTCATTGGGTTCTCTGTTGGTGTTTTCCTTTTTTTTACTTGTTTTTCTTTTAGAATTCTTCTTTTGCGTCGTTACCATGGTTACCCTTGGAGGTTTCCCAGGTTTAATGTTATTCCTTCGTGTTTTGTTAGGCGGTTTTTAGGGATGCAGTAAATTTCATCGCGGCGTATGTGATGCTTTAGGCCTTTGAGATCGATTGAGTAAAATGAAAAGGTAGATACCGAAATAATGTCGAATAATTTTTTTGGAAAGAAATTTAATTTCTAAGAATTAATTTTTCACATTCAGTGTAGAATAATATTCCCCCCTTCCTTTTCTCTGCATCTGTACACAAAAAGTTCGATTTTGTTTTGTTCTTTATTTTGAATTCCTTTCGATTTTCAACACAGATTGTAATGTATGGAAGTTGCAGTACTCACAATAGAGTTTAATATTCAATACATAAAAAAAGAGAGAGAATAGTCACGTTCGCGACTGTGAATAAAGTAAAGATGTAAAATTATAACCTAGAGTTTTTGTTGTAATTTAAAGTTGTAATTTCTTTTGTCTTTGAGATATAGAGATTGTTTAGGACTTTCAGAATTTCTAGAGTAGAAAATGAACAGCACATTTATAGGTTATTATTCAATACATACTGAAGAAAAAAAGGAAAACGTGGATAATTATTATGAAGATAAAGAAAAAGGAAGCCAAGGAATCGACAAACTATTTTGAAGACAATTACGGGATGAAAGATCACCTGTCTTCAGCTTTTGAGTTTGGGTTTTGGATCACTTAAAAAAAGAAATTGATTTTTTTTAAAAAAAAAAGAGAGAGAGAGAGAGAGAGATAAAATATTGCAATGATGTAAAGAAGATAAAAATGTTAACTAAATTGATCTTCTCTTGTCTTTTTATTATTTTTTTTATCGGAATCTGCCACACAAATACACATAAATTGTTCTCATAAAATAACATTACACAAAATTCTTATTTGATTTAATATTTGTAATAAACGCTTCTAAGCATTTACAGAAATGTTGGATTACAAATTGTTATAAATTAACTTTAAGTAAAATTTTAACAAGAAATATGTAAAGTTGATTTTAAACAACTTGGAACACAAATCAAGATACACTTTATGCATTTTCTATGGAAGTAATCATACAAATAGACAATTTTTTTTCTTAAAAATATTTATGAAAATACATAAGTGAGAAATATCATTGCTACTAAATATTTTGAGGTAATAACCTATGTGATGACAGCTATTATATTTGCCTTATGCATTTCTTAGGAAGGCTATCTTGATGATTTGTTGTTAAGTGACTCAATATTTCCTTTTGATGCTGGAATATGAGTCACTAAGCCCGAAATTGGACATTGAAAAAATATTAAACTTATACAAGGATAAGTTAAAAAAAATTATCTTTCTTTTAAAAAGATAACTTTTAAGATTTTGCAGTCTCTACAAGATTGTACAGGTGAATTTGCTAGAATTATTCTTTTAACCCATGGACACAACAATAAAAAGGTATTCCAATGAATTTTCTATACATAAACATAAGGTATGTAAAATATATAATGTAATACAACTACGGGAGGAAGTGGAGGGGTTAAAAAATAGGAGATTCATCGCTCGTTTTATTGTCTTGAAAGTTTTCTTAACAAGTAAAATTTGAACATTCTAATAATATATGAATAAGTGCTCCCTACTTCTGTGTTTTTATTCGATCAAAAGTTATTAATAATCGAATTTTACAACTATGATCTATGAATTAGGAATCCATGAAGAACTATATCGAGAAAATAAATGATAGATCTTATCTTTTCTAGAAATTTGACGTTAGAATTAATCCTTATGTGACGTATTTGAATGATTATATTGTATATGCCTGTTTTTTGAAATCCTTCTTTTAGGAGAAACTAAGCCTATTAATTTGTAACTTGAGTGCTTTTATTCTATAATTTCTCCCTTAATCTGCTTTTTTTGAATGCTGGAAAAGATGCATTGACCTCGCCAAGTCTATCGATGTATAACCTTTCAAGGATTTTTTTAAAAAAAATTAATTCAACTTTATACGCTTTTCTTGAGTGTTTAGAAGTTTCATATATTTCTTTCTTTCTTATAAGCTATTGATGATAAAAATTTTGAAACTTTGCATTATTAAATGAAATGAGGCTAAAGAGTTAACTATAGGACAAATAAAGTGAGGCTAAAGGGAACTATAGAATAAATAAAATGAGGCTAATATTAACTATAGGATAAATAAAATGAGGGTAATGTTAACTATAGGATAAATAAAACGAGGCTAAAGTGAACTATAAGGTTCATTCCAAATGCCAAACTAGTGATACTTACGATATATAAGTAATGTACGATAAATATAGATAGTTAAGTGTTATTTTCATAGTTTCCCAAATCACCAGGCTGTATGTGATAAGTAATTTTTATCATAAAATGTCAAGTTTGTTTCTAAAATTCTATGTCAGTGTCCTCTGAAGGAGAGAGTTTAAATATGCTATAAATGTAACTTCATTAAAAAATAGTAGTTAAAGCTTCTCAAAAGGAAAGCATTTCTGAAATGTCTGACAACCAAATAGAGGCAAAAAGTATCTACCTGCTTATACATTCTTGTCTTCTACAGAATTTCGAATTGAATGTTGTCGCTAGACTGCATGGTGGGATCAGTCCATACGTGGGTGGAATATGTCTCAACTTTTATGTATTAATGCAGTTTATCTTCAACGTAGTCGGTTTTTGTTTAATGCTTTTTTTTTCTCCCGAAATGTTTGTGTAAAATGTATATTTAAAGAAAGTATTCATTTTTTCAAGTTTCGAGTTTACGGGCAAAAATAAAATTTTTCTGATTATTAGTTTTGTAACAAATTACAGAAATAGTTTGAGTCTGTAGTTTCATGATTATCGCAGGATTTTAATTATTAAAACAGTTTTTGTGTGTATTGCGTAACAGCTTTCTAATTATCAAATGATTGTTAGTTTAAATTCTTAGTTGCTACGATTTTTTTTATTTATTATCAACTATTAGGTTCAATTAGCACGTATGTATTTTAATTAGTTCTAACTATTTTTTAATTTTTAATTATTCAGCTTATTAAAGTAGACTATGCGCATGAAGTATATAATATGAAATAAATCAGATGCTTACAAAATGCTTTGACTTTCTTTAAGTTTCAAAGGCAGATTTTGCTTTAACTTTGCTATGCTGGATTAAAAGCTATAAAATGAAAATTATTATTATTATTTTCGAATTTTTCATTTCTTATGACGTGAAGGATGAAATAATAAACATGAGTTAAAGTTAACATTTAATGAGTAATTAATCAGTTTTCGAAATTTTTATGATATGTTAGTTCAGCGAGAAAGAATTAAGAGCTTGATGTAAGTTTGAAGACTTTGGGAAGAATAATCGTTCCTAAAAACAAACATTATTGTTTCGCACTCTCTGTTTTCAGTTAAGGGTTTAAATATTCCATATTTATTCATTAACATTTAAATATTGATTAAATATAATGAACATAATTTGCTTGTGTGTGTGATTACGTGAAAAATAGATTGAATCTCCTACCAAAATACAAATATTGGTTTTTTAAATTGTTTTAGCATTCAAATATAATTTACTGTTTAAGCAAACAACAACGCCCAGAGCTAAATATCTTTCAATGATGTGTTGGTATTTAAAAAAAGGGACAATGAATAAAAATAATATATATAATTAACTAAGTTTTCAGCCTGTATTTTTTCTTGCACCAAATATCTTATTACCTTAGCTTTCAAAAATTTCTTTTTTAAAAATAAAGCTTTTTCTTCAAAATGTGTAGATTATACCAACAATTACAGTCTACAAGATCTCGAATATAATGAAAATAACATTTCGCTACTATAATGTTAAATTTGGATATCCCTGATAAAAATTATTTCATTTATAGGGACTTTAAAGAAATTATTAGTAATGAAAAGTCAATGTTTCTTTTTTTTTTTAAAAAAAAATATTAGATGCAAAAATATACGGCGGATTTACACTAGTAATTTACATATAAAATGCTTTCAAAATTTCTAATATTTTAATACGTTAAATGTTTCAGAACATATAAAAAGAAACAATATGACATTAAATAAGGCCCTAAACATTTTGCTATGATCTGTAATATTCAGACTCACTTTTTACTATAATTCTATGCATCACTTCCATATAAATTATTGAATGAAAAGAGGTTTTACTTTTAATATTATCTTAATATGCTGCAAAGGTTATAATGCTTGTGTATTTAGCATATAATTTACTATTAAATATTGTTTTATTAAAATTTTTTTGATGTGTGTAAATTAAGTAACATTTTTCGATTTGCATTTTTCATTGGGCTCGCATAAGGCTCCCGTCTATCTCCCATTTAGATTTCGAGAACGTAATCTTAATCCTATGGTATTTCTACTACGTCCCACAAATTTTTACTAATTAATCTATTTAAATGCAAACAAGCAAATCCGGAAGAGCAAAAAATAATGAAGGTTTCTGCGGGATTAAATTTTCACCCCGATCTATTAAAATATTTTAAAATACTGGAAAGCCCAAAAAGAATTATTAAAATAGATGTAAAAATACTTTTAAAAATTAGAAGTAAAATATTATTTTCTCAAAAGCCTTCATTATTTTTTTGTTTTTTCGATTCACTATTTATTGCATTCAAATAGGTGAAATAGTTTAGATTTTCTGGGAAATGTAGAAATTCCATACGATTAGCTTTATTTTTATAAATTCAAAATGGTTGGTAGATGCGAGCTTTAATAAATACATTCATTACGCTTTCGAAATACCAGTTAAAGAGTTAAAAAAATCAATATTTATCAGTTGCATCCTTCCTCTGCCAGTTTTGATTCATTTAAACAACTTACTAGATAGGAAATAAAAAAAAAAAACTCTTCTTCTTACAAATCTGCATTCAAACATAATAAAATCGATGTATTATACAACATTATTTCCATACCATACATTCTGATCATTATATAACATACCTAAATGACAATTTCTTCAGAAGTGATCTCACTTATTGAGTCTGTAAATAAGATCAGATTTAATGTAGTGAATGTGATCTTATTTAAGAATATTTACAAGACACCGGAACAAATGTAGCACACTAGATGCAAGACCTAATTGCGCGTTTCTCTATTTAGCAGCTGTTACCATACAATTGGCGTACAAGTTTCGAAACAGTTGGTTATCCTGGACTTCATTCCGATTTCGCCTAGTGGGCGCATCTGGGACCATTGGGGGATATTGATCACGTCTGCGTAATCAGGAGATATAGGGTTCCGTAGTCAACTGTCAGGTTGGGTCTCCTTGTCTTGTTTTTGTAGGGGGAGTTTCATTTTTCTTGCCGCTCTTTCCGTAATTTTTCTCTTTCTGCAGTGGCTTGCAAACAAGAATGGGCCAGAATCTTGATTGGGGGATTTGTAAATTATTTAGATAAAAATGTGCCCGAAAAAAATGGGAACCACGATATGAGATTCGCTCTTGTTCTTTATTACTTCTTTTTGTTTCATTTTTTTTTATCGTTCCATCGATTTTAATTCTTCGGGTTTTTTTCATGCTAATTGATAAGAACAGAAAATTATTGTATTTTCTATTTTTCCTTTACAAACTTGCACACTAAATAATTGAAAAGAGAAATTATTTTAGCTGCACTGTAAGTAGGGTTTTGATATTTAGTTGTTGAAATTATATTGATAAACTAAGTTGGGGTTAAGGTTAGGATTAATATTAATCATGACTTTTTATCGTATTTTTCTTATTAATGTTTAGTATTTTCTGTTCACGAACATTAGAGGCTTATTTATGTTATTCCCCTCAAGTTGAGAATCGCAGAGCGTTTGTGTGTTATGAATAAAATAATTAATTTTTAATCTGTTTTTTTGTGAGTATCTTGCTTGGATTCGGGACAATTTTCTTAGAAAATTATGGACTATAATGCATTGAAATTTTGCAAGATTACTTGATGACGAAAAAACTCTAATTTTTGGAAATATTTGTGCAATTTTTTGCTGTAGTTGTAAATTAAAAGATATTGGATTCCTAACAAAAACTCTGTTAACTGGATTTCTTAGTTTCCCGGTTGTTCAGTCGAAGAAGCAGCTCACGCATTCAAATTATCGATTCAATCTGGAATTCAGTATTTTTTAAACTTGTAATTTCAAAAGAATGTAGCCCATTGCCTTAAAAACGCATTGATATGCATTAAAAATGCTTGTTTTAAATTTTCTGAATTTCTTTGTTCTGTGAGATGATTACAGTATTTCACATAATTTGATTCCTGTCTATCAGCCACTTTGAATTTGTCGCGTATTTTTAACTAAATGCAATTTTTAGTTTAAACTTTTCAATTTTAATGAATAAACCAAAATGTATGAATAAAGAAAGATTTCCTTTAGATTGAATTTCCAAATGAAGAAATATTTTTGAGATTTTTTGTAAGAAAAATCTGTGTAATCAAAAGAAGAAATATTAAAATAGACTGAAAGACAGGAACCCTTTTGAAAAGGGAATGTAAAAAAGTAAACAAAGAGAAATCGTCTTTAATGTTTTTCTTTCAAGTAGTAGTCTTGAATTTAGTAAGTATAATTCGAAAACCATAGGATTAACATCGCGTTCACGAATTTAAAATGGCTGATAGATGCAAGCCTTAACATCTCCGTTAAATGGACACATTTTGTGGCGGCCTTTCTCAAAACACTTGCAACATTCTCACCATGCCATGCGGCGGCACGTTAGACATCCTATTTCTGCATGCGCAGATATGCAAATTTCGAGTGTTCTGCGTTTATTCTAGCGGTATTGGTAAATATACAAGTGCAGCTATCAGAAGAATACAACAAAAGAGAAAAAGGAACTTATTTTTGTCTTGATGATCTGACTACTTTTTTCCCGCCAACTATCCAACGTGATTTCCTTACTGGACCTGTCCTAATTTCCATCTCTTCGTAGACGACTGGGAACTGTTGAGTTCATCCTGAATGGAGTAGAAGACATCTCGAACTACAATAGATTCATTGTTCTCCCAACGCAACTAACCAGAGTTCTCTGTGACCGTATGCTGGATACTTGCATCTTGCTTGCATTGATGTCTACGAGGATTCTTGACAATTCTTTGTTTCTGGGTTCTTAACTAACTTGATAAATTTCCGATACGAATCTGTGCCCCTTTAGTTATTCATTAGCTATTATTTTTGTAAATCTTTGAACTAACTTCCTTTCAGATTTTTGTTCTATTTGGACGATTGATATTTTTATACACAATATTATATTTAATATGGTAAATAAATTCTGATGTCTTAAATCATTAAATTATCCTGAATCATTCGCAACTACTGATCTGAGTTATTTGAAATGTCGTATGTGTTTGAGCATCTTATAACCCTTTCAAGTCCACAGATTTACATAGATTAGGAAAGAGATTGCTAAGGATTCTAATTCGCGCGCGCGTTACTAAGAATACGTAACTCCACCTGTTGCAAAGATGCGCAAAATTTTATTTGTTTTTAACCTAGGATAAAGCTTCAAACCTATGGTAAGAAAACCATTTCATATGTTACTCTAATTTAGGGTTGACATATCCAAAAAAAATGATTCAAAAGACTCGATAAAGCATTCGAATCTTCAGAAGACATTTCTGGTTGGATGTTATTCAATTGCGAGCAATAGTATTCTTGATTTCTACTTTATAATTAATTTTATTCGTTAAAAATATGAGAGTAAAGTTTGTTTTCAACTGTTTGATTATCTATTTTAAATGAATATTTATAATGAGATTGTCGAGGTTGCAGAGAATCTCTTCTACAACAACGTTAGAAGTTAAAAGGCCTTACTTTACCAGACAGAAAAGATATCTTTTCAGCCTAATTGGTAGGACCGTCAACTTCGGACCCACTGGTCCAGGGTTCGAAACAAAGCTGCTGCATCAAGGTCATCAACTCTCTTCCTCTCCTCGGAGTAGGAAAAACCACCGACTGCCGAAATATAATTTATTTATAAAAATACAACTGTAGAAAACTTTTTTTTCTTCCCCATCAAACCACTTGAGGATATTAAGGCTTAATACCACTTAACGCGCTGAAGCTTCTATTATTCCACATTGCTGATCTTTAGTGAAATACAGATGATAAAATGTTAAATTAAATAAGAATACACGACCTGAAATTAAAATTATGAAATATATGATAAATCATGATAGAGCTAAACTCCATTATCCTTATCCAAAAGCTTTTATAAATTGTTTCTTTTTTCTATTATTTTGATGCACAACCGTAAATGATCCCGTACAATTCTTCTGATATCATCACCTGACGCTGTCACATATACAAATAACTGTCTGATAACCATTCAAATGTTATGGAATTGACAACCAAACTATATGCTTTTCATTATCTTTGACTTTCCATCACTGGCACGAGAAACATTTTACCAATATTAATTATTGTCTGAAATTTGAAGTTTCCTTTCATTTACACACATCTGACATGCAAGCAGACATTACAATGCATCGAATAAGTTTTCGAACGATATATCAAATTTGATTTGTAGCAAAACTGCCATCCATTTATCACGCGAAACGCAATAATTGAAAACTCATAAAGCTTAGCACCATGTCACGCAACTTTAACGGCGAATGTCTTTCTTGATCAATACATCCATTTCCAGACCTAAAACTCTAAGTTTTAATTATTCTAAAATTAAAGTAATTTTGAATATTTTTTTTATCGGTTTTGTACATATTTTCAGTTCTCGCGTGGAAATAAATTAAGAAGTAACTTTGGCGCGAAATCGATTTGTTGTTGGAAGGAACTGCAGAACGATGAATTGACATTTTGATTTAATGTATATGTTGTTGTTTTATTTTTAATTAAATATTTGACTTATGATGTTGATTAACATTGTCTCGTATGGAAGTTGAATGACCGACTGAAGGTGAGATTAGAAAGTTTCCTTATTTCAAAGCCTCGTCCCCTAAGAATTTATCAACTACCACTTAATTAGATTTTGTTTAAGGAATGTATTACACTTTTATTTTCAACTGTGGGGTACATTAGACGTAAAATTCTTTTCGGGATACATTGAGGAATAACCATTGTTTCGGAGCTACAATTCATGTAGTTTCCGATATCCAGGATTCACCCCAAAAGGAGGAGTAATAGCTTTGAAATAATGATAATGTTTACATGGTTGATTGATTTTGATGTTGGTATCTGTAATATATTTGATACTTGTTGGCGTGAGAAGATCGTGGTACCCCTTCCCTCTTGTTCGAGAAAGGGGTTGCCAGTGTAATAAGATCAAACGAAACCTGTTCTCGTAAGTGAGAGGTAGGACGGTATAAATGAGCTTTTTTACTCAAATTTTGATGATTTCATTGTGGTTTTTTCAATCGTTAAAAATATTTTCAAAAATCGGTGAGAATGTAAAATTCCGTAGAAACCGTAATTCTTTTTTTGTGCTTTTTCTTGATGCATTTTATAGCATTCAAACAGATAAAGGATTACACATTTGAGAGTGATAGTAGAAATTTCAAAGGATTAACATTACGTTTACGAAATCAAAATAGCCGGTAAACGGAAGCCTTAACGATATCCATCCAG
This sequence comes from Nephila pilipes, assembly GCA_019974015.1. NCBI lineage: Eukaryota > Metazoa > Arthropoda > Arachnida > Araneae > Nephilidae > Nephila > Nephila pilipes. The sequence continues at coordinate 230,514 of BMAW01023839.1, read as the reverse complement.
CCTAGGCTTGACTTGATGCTAGCTTCGTGATTCAATTCTTCGTGATGTTGATCGTTTGGAAAGCTCGTGCAGCATTCACAACTAAGTAAAGAAACGGAAATCAAAATTTACCAGAAGCATCTTTAGATGGTAGGCTTACAAATATAATCTGTAAGTTACTGCTTTGAACAAAATGATCAATCCTTCACAAAATTCTGTTTCTAAAATCTTTCATAGGATAAAGAAATATCCTAGGATAATTTGTGGATTAAAAAGTAATTAGTTAAGTTGGCCAAATATTAATATATATTAAATAATAAATACTTAACTTGAAGTACATTTTTTAGTATAAAAGTGTTTTTTAAAGCTTAATTAGCTATTGAATTCAAGTTTGAGTTATTTCTGAGAAATTACTGTCGTTAGTTTGGAGTTTATTCCGAAAGAAATATCCAGAAGTCAAATGTGCCGTTTTGAGGATTTTTAATGACTCTAAATTCATAATTTATTAATATCTTGAAAAAAACCCTGAACATTTCATTGTAAAGAAAAGTAAGAAAGCAATAGTATTAGAGAGACGTAGTATCAATTTACATTATTCAACTTGTTTATCGCAAGGATGGATACCGTAATGTTTTGCAACGAATTGTTTATTTCCAAAAATGTCTTTAACAATTTGACTCTTTAATCGAAAAATACCTTAATGCCATTTAAACTTATGTTAATTTTATGTATGTAATCAAATAACAAATTTTCATTCCTTAAAAAATAATCCTGATTTTATACGAATTTCACACAAACTTAACATTTAAATGGGTGAAAATCTTTGAAATCATTACTAAATAAATGTTTAAATATCAATTTAAATGTAATAACATGGTGTGGAAACTTGAAGAATGACAACTCAGGACCTTGTGTTTGGCTCAATATGACCCAAGAGGATTCAGTGTTATAAACTTATACCATCAACCAATCGACAACTCAAGAATGGCCTTCATCACTTGACCACTGATACCACTAAAGGCTCGCCGTGTAATGGGACTGATGCATGTAAAATCTGTCAAGGCTCCAGGTTCTCCCGTTGGCAAGGTGTATAAGTTTGTAAAGGAGATGTTAGCTCAGGGGTCATTCTCATCACTTCACCGAGGTTGAAAATTTCGAGATATGTCACCAACAGTCTTCTTGTTGCTTCTAAGTGCGACGTTGATAAAAAAATCAATCAATCAGTTATCACCTAACCGTAGTTCTAATTACCAAGTCATTCACTAAAAAACCCTTCTTTGGTTCTAATACGACGTTGATAAAAAATTTTTTAGTATTATAAAGTGTAATTGATTTGAAGATATTTAAATAATTTATTTGTAGTTACAAAAAATAGAATTAATAAAATAAATGAATAAAAATGATAAATGTATTATGGAAAATGACACGTTACATATTTATCTATTCGTTATTAAAGAACAGGAATTACGGTTATCACTTACAACCTTTTTTATTATGTGATTTAATAATTTTTCAGACTTTCACAAAGTTTATCACTTTATTTTATTCTTACTCAGATGTATCGTAAAAATAATAAAATAGACAGGACAATGAAAGTTCTCAATCGATTTTTTGTTAAAAAAATTTTTTTTTTAAAAAAAAGTAGTTTTTGACTTTGAAAAATTAATATAAATTGACTCGAAATCAAATCAAAGTTACGATTTTCAACAATAAAGTTTCTTTATTTGCAAAAAAATGAAACTGTTTCAGTTAGGAACTGTAAAATTAAATAAAAAAAAATATACCGTGTGAAACACAGAAATTGTCGTCCCTTTGGGTATTTGTGTAAAATTCAACTTCCCCTAACATCAACATTCGAAATCCAATAAGCGTAGACACGTAGCGTTCTCAAACACTTCGCACTTTTTAAATTCGGTAAAATTTGCTTCAAACCAGCTGTGAGATCTCAAGTGTTCACTTTTTTTCCATGGAGAAGAAATGTTCAATTTTTTTTTTTCAGTTTCATCTTAAACATATCTCTTTATTCGAAAGATATCTTTATTTTTCTATCTCTGTCTGGGAAAGTTTCCGCTTCAATAAATTTCATTGCCAAAGAAATGATACAATTGTGAATGAAAGAACATTATTTATTTCAAAAGAAAATGGATAGGTATGTGAGCTAAGATACTCCTAGCGTGGAATTTATAAGTTGTGTTGAGTGAGTTACGTTCAATATTCTGTGTTGATTTTTGAAATAATTTTCGGAATATGTAAAACAAGGTTTGTAGACGTAACGTCATGCAGATATGCATTTTATTTTTTCTTAATGCAGTTCAAATGTTTTTCTTGTTTATAATATTTAAAGCATTGAATAAATTTTATGATACTCCTTTGCATGTATAAAATTAAGAATGTTATAGATGCTCCATAAGTTTTTGTTCAAGTATTGTGATAAATTTAGTTTTATTTTCGAATTTCTCGAATAAAAGGAGGAAGTATTGAAAAAAAATGAAGAAATCTTTGCAAATATAGCTAATAAATTCAATTAAAATAACAATATTTAATAAAGCTTTTTGAAATGTCATCGTTTTATTATAAAGTGTCTGGATTAAATTCCGAACTGTGAGCTAAGATGTCTGACGCTAAACAAGATATTTAGTTCGAAAAGATTATTCTAAACAAAATAGTCTCAAATATTCTTTTCTAAATCTGTTTATGAGAAAGGAAGGAACTAATTATTAATTTTTGGCTCTAATTTTTTGGTCCAGTAAATTCAGAAGATTTTCAAAGGGAAACCACTCAGTTTGTTAATAAAAATTTCATTAATTATAATATTATTCTCAAAAACATCTACGAAAAGATTTATTTATTACGTTTTTATAATGTTACTTGCTCCATCATAATCACCACACAATATTATTCTAAATTAAGCCATCAACCTCTCCAATCCCCCCAAGAAAATCACGACCCTCATTGGTTCTGGACCATTTCCTGTGACAAGCCAAAAATAGAATTGCTACTAAAAAAACTGAAAGAGGGTGGGAATGAGTAATAAATTCCCACCGACTCCTATCACGTGACCAACCCTTTCTGTCCAAATCCGGTGATGTCATGTATGCACCTGGGGACCCATTCAACCCTGTGTGTCGTTCACACTCCCTGCACTAAGACGCCTCCTTTTATACACCAAAGGCAGCACCTCCAGCGGCTCTTCAAAGAGGTTGACAATTATCAGGAGTTAATGACTCAAACCGAAATAGGAAGCGTCATTTACAATGTAAAATGGGTAAGCAGGTGTGGGTTGTTAATAATTTAATGCGCCGATATCTTTGGTGTGGTGAGTCACTGGAGAGTTAAAATATGCCAAGGCACGGAATTAACTTCAATAAAGTTTTAGTTAAATGTGAATGGACAATTTGCCTCAGAAGCTATATCCAAAAATGTGTGAAAATAGCAGTATTATGAAATTTGATTTATTCTTTTGACTATTTTCTACAAATCGGATAGCGGCATGCTTTTAGTAACATTCCATTAACATTAAGACGCTACTATACTATAAATATAAACTTTAAATAATTCTAAAAATCTAGAGTTCACAGTAATTCTATCACGCAAGTAAAATTTTTATACATGCGTTGTTGCTTTTGGAAGCTAAATATAAATTTTAGTTGTAGAGTTACTTTTTATCTGTGAGTTAATTTACACCTCAATGAATAAAAATATAATGGAATTATTTAAAATTCTAAATATAAGGTGAAATGATAACTCATATTTTCATAGGTACAAAATATAAAACTTTTCTTTGGGTATCGCGTATTGAAGTCATAAAACGCAATAATTATAAAATACCTTTAGATTGAGTGGCTTCTGTTGCCTAGTGGTCATAGTCGCCGACTCGCGCTCGGTGGTTTTCTTTGAGTCGTGGATTCGAGCCTTGATGCTGCTTAAGACCCATTGTGTGCTCGGGGCTGGTGCACTTTAAATAGGTCGAGGCCAAAAGTCTTCCAGCTGGCGTGGTGTGGAAGTTAGGAGAGGGGGTTCCAGCTCAGGTGTCATCTTCGTCACTTGACCGAGGTTCAAAATTACGAGGTCCGTTTTCAATAGCCCTCGTGTTGCTTCTAATGCGACGTTAAGAAAACCAAACCAATCTAATCATTTAAATTGAGGCCTCATTAAATTTAAATAATTTACAAATTCTTTCTAAGTGCACATTTCATTATATTGTTGATAAATGACTTGTATGGGTAATTTATAAGTTTTTAAAATATCGCTGAAATAAATGAAAAAAGTAAAAGAAATATAAAAGTACAACAATGTGGAGTTGAATAGAAGGAAATCTTTAAGAAATTCTACACAAACACGCAATTGTCTCTTTGAAATATAAAGATCCCAGTAATATTCAAGAGATATATTGCTTCTTTAAAGAGAACTGGTTAGGAATAACTATTGTGATCAAAGTACTTGACTCATCATTATACCTTTGTTGTCCCTCATTAGAAAGATATTCACCTTTATTCTCAGAATTTGAAAAGTGTTTTTTAAATGGCAAAATACATTAGAAAAATACTACATTCATTCGAGGAATGTGAGGAATGTTTCTTAAGTGACAAGATACATTTCATAGTATATAACAATGATAATCAGCTTTTATGTAATCGTGACTCGGTAAAATCCATTATAATTCATATAAATTGGAGATACGCGCCGGCAACAGTAGTATCTTCTCAAATTCCTTTAATCCGGTTCCGATAAAATTGATGCGATATCTGACAATTAAAAGCAGTTATTAATCATGTTAAAAATTTAATGCAATCATTATGTTTTAATATAGAGAATGACGTGAAATATATTTCAGATTTTTTTGTTTACATTTTAAAGTGTTGTACATAAGATATATGAAGACGAAAAATTCATTAATACAAAAACACAATTTAAAAGAGAGTGTAAGATGCCCCTTTGAAGAAATATAAGGTTTGTTTCAATATTTGGGGGACAGAAATCTTATTTTAACGAAAATAGATTTTTGCAACTTTTAATCCTCAATCCTTTCAGTTCTATTGCATAAAATGGAGCTATTGTAAAGTTTCTGCTTTCTCCCACTAGGCGGAGACCTAGTAGTTCATGTTCTGTATTCGGCGTCATGCTTATGTTTCGTGTTGATGCTGTGAAACATGTAATTATTTGGATAATGTTTGTGTGAAAGGAAGATAAATATATATGAAATGAAAAATCTCGTCAATGACTTCTTTGCATTGATGCGATGTTGCTATTTTTATTTTCTGACATTGAAAGTTGTTCGATTAGTCATTTTTTGTTCAACTAAAAGTACTTCTCTCTCGATTTTCAATGTTTCTTTCTTTCTTTAGTTTGTAAATTTTTTCCCAATTCTAGAGAAATTGATGTATATTAATGTTGTTGCACATTTATCAGCTAACCACAGATAACCGAATTGTAATTTGTGTAAGTGGTCGCGAAATATCATGAAGTTGATTTTGTTGTTTCCGCCTCATTTTGCATCGATTTCTTCTCACCTTTTTCCGTAAATATTTCAAAACATCAACATAAAACTTAATTTCAAATGTTATTGATGATAGATATTCGAAATGAAGCTTTTCTCTATGAAATCGGGGAGGGGGGGGGGACACAAATTATTTTTTTTTTTTTTTTGTTCGGTTCATTTAGACTTCTTTAAAATATCTATGCCACTCAAAAATATTTGATTCTGATTTAAACTGATATATAAATGCTTGATTAAACAGTCATGAGTTTCTTTTTAGGTTGCGTGCAATTTTACACAAAATTCAATGAAACTTATTTGTTCTTTGATATAATTTATTTACTTTGTGTTACCGAAAAATGTGGAAAAGAAAATTATTCTATCCAAAAAAATGCTGTAATGGTATATGTTTATTGATCTATCTGTAAGTAATTTTTTCTTATTTGTTTAGAAACTTTTAAAATTACATTGATATAAAATTTTACTTTGAATTTTGAATGTAGCTAAAAACTCCACCTTGTATATTAATTATATTAAAAAAAGGCTCATTAAAAAATCTTCACATCAGCAAAATTAGCAATATATAAAATAGTTTTACGATTTTGGAAAGAGCAAAAAATGAAGCCCAAAAAGCAAATAATTTAACAAGTCCCTGAATAGTCTTCATGGATTACATATAGCATTCATTCAATAAAAGTGAAAGCTCCTTCTAGCAGTGTCGAATCATCAATGTATACATGTGAAATTATTAAAAATACGTATCATAAGTAATGTTTATCAACTACGTTAAAAGCAGATATATGTTATTCTCTTTTCGAATCATTCGAACTGTATCTAAATACTCTATTTCGCTTTTGGATTTATTCCAAGAGGTCGAACTAAATCTTCCTTAAAATATTTTTCGGAATAACTTCCAACTTTTATGTGAGAAATAGCTTAGAGTACAGTTGTGTACATTTAACCCTGTGCTTAGTGAAGTATGTAATCATAATTCTTTATTTATACCTGTCTTAGAGGGGGAAAAAAAGCAGCGAAAAGTGTGACAAAACGATGCAGAAAATCCCAGGTGTTATTAAAAGTGCATAAAACCCGTCGAGACGAAATGCTGGAATGTATTTCAGCAACATTATGCAAACATTTATTTTTAGTTTAAGAGACTTCTACTTTCGAATAAGACGCCGCGCCGAATAAAAGTAAAAAAAAAAAAGAATAGAATGGAACAGGCTTAGCAAGAAATTCGTTGTTGTGTGTACTTTTCATAAAACAAACATTCATTTTAAAATACGGTTCTTCCGAACTCCTGAACGGTAAAGCGAAATAATTATTTAAAAGGAAAAGAAGACACGTGAAATTTAATTAAATGCTCTTGAAGACTTTGTACGTAAGGCGTCTTTAAAAATTCTTCGCCATTTTTTTTTTTGGCCGTGTAAAACTTCTTTTCCGAAATTGCTTGGGAGTAGTAAGATATCTGATCGTCGCGTTGTGTGTAACTCACTGCAGGGAAATAAATACCACCACTATTTGGTCTTAGAAAACTCGTAAAAGTGCTCAGTAAATAAGGTTTCCGGTTAACTACTCCTAAACTTTCTTTCCTTTTATCTTTACTGCTCTTTTTAAAAACATTCGCTGCGACATTTTTTGTTGCTTCTTTTTACATTTCGTCCCTACTTATCTCCGCATTTGGGACAAGATATAAAACTGGAAGTAATTGGATTAAAGACCGGTCTGGAATTAAAAGTGAAAAAAAACTTCGAGAAATGAGATTTCTTCTGATAAATTAGCTTAAAGACGCTATAACGAGTATTCTGGAGGTCTTTAAAGCACTATTCCTAAGATACTTTTAATTCTTCTCTATGAATGATCAAATTAGCCTGTGATAAAATCCTGTGTTCTGAAATTTAAAATTTTGTTTTATATTCCAAGCTCCTAAATTTTATTAAACATTATTTTTTGTGTGGAGGGAGCGAAATTATTTTTCTAATGTGTCTTGTTGTAAAATTCGCTTATATTACTTTTTGTTGCGAATTATTTTAAAAAAACGTCTATTCGAAGATAATAGTTTTTAAGAAATAAATAAAAGTAATCATTTGAGTTTCAGCTTTTCTTAATTATTCTAGAAAAAATATTCGTAAAGTTGAAATTAAATTTATTCCAATTGAATGGACTGTGGAAGAGGCTTTTATCTGAAATTATATTAAAAGCTGTCATAAAAACGCTTATATTATCTTAGTGATAAATTAAAATGGTGAAAAAAAAACACATTGAGAAGAAAATTCTCCACCTGAGATTAAAATTTCATTTAAGGTCGAAAATTAAGCAAACTTGGATTCCAAATGTATAAATAACAATGAAACTCCCTTTTTTCATCCAGGCAGCATATGTCAAAACTTGAGTATTATATATGAAGAATTTTCGTTCTCAAAATTTTTATAAAATTATAAATAATGTAGTTCTAGTGCATATTACTGGAATGAACGGTCCGAGTTTAAGAATATAAGAATATTATATTTATCTGGCTACCTACTTTAACTGTTCTTAACGTTATTTATGTATCATAAAGACGAAGTCTTTTGTAAAGGCACATTCGAATTTTAATTTACAGCAAAATGATGAAAATTTTTAGGAAGTGGGGAGGAAGAATGTGGAATCATTTGACCTTATACAAGACATTCCTGAGAGAACATAGGGGAGATGAATGTTGAGTCAGTTTGCCTTGTCAAGGTCAGTACCCAAACTGTAAAGGAAGATACAATAAACATAAAGAAGTATTATTTGAACAATGTGAGGTTGGAAATGAAAAGTGTTGGACTAAAAAAACCAAACCAAAAATTTCCGAGGAAACGAAAAGAAAAAAAAAAAAAGAAGCTTTTATTTATATCAGCGTGAAAGTATTGCTATAAGAATGGTTTGGTACAATTAATTTCTGAAATATCCGACTATGAACAGTGATAAAGCCTTTGATATATCGATGCAATGATTGGCGTACATTGTTGAGAGGATTTCTGTTTATGCGTCGGTGGGAATTGTGACTGATTTCCTTACATGCTATTTCATCAACTCCACTGCATGCATCTTTCTTTAGTAGGTATTACCAAAATTGCTTGATAATGTTCCAGTTGCTATTCGAAATGAAAATTTGGTTTAAAAGCGACGAGACTCCAATCCAGTTGGACGCTAATGTGATTCATTACCTCATTGCTACATTTGATCCTCGATGGATTGGATGTGGTAGGTTTACCAGTCACTTGGTCAGCACGTTTACCCAATTTATCAAGTATAGATTTTTTTCCCTCATACAGCCTCTTCACGACACTTATCTACGAGACTCGTAATTCACTTTTATGAGGACTCATTGCAAAATTTTCAGGTTTGTTGAAACTGTTGGTGAAACACCTTGAGTTTTTGAAATGGTGTGCCAATCACATTCTAGATGTTCTCGTCTGCATCGATGTTGGTGGTGATACATTTGAATACACAGACTTCGTCTAAATATTAGTGTAATTAAAAAGCTTTTTTCATTTTCTCAACTTGTCTTGTTTTCCCGCCAACACATGTCTTTACCAACCCCAAGTTGCAGTACAAATATTATTTCTTTGTGTGTACAAATATATCTACTTTGTAAAATTTACTTCCCTTAATGTTCGGCCCATGAATTCAGAATATTTATGCACCTTAAAGAATATTTAAATCCAGATCAGATGAAAAAGTTGAATTCTTAATTACACTCGATTCTCAAAATTTCATTAATCTAAATCAATGTTATTAGGATATATATTCACCCCATTGTAATACTGACCTAAATTGAATCGTGATTTGTTTTCTAAAGTTTGTTGAGCACTTTCTATGGCTAGGCTAATGCTAAAAGCTGTCCTCGAGTACTGTTAAAGAATGAGACCGGAAATTTGATCACTTTTTCCAATTTTATATTCTGACTTCGTTTTCCTTCAGAGAAAAATGTATTTTATAATGATACTAATTTCTATTTGAGTCAATCCCCTTTCTCGTTTCCTACATTGTAATGCCAAATGGCCTAAAGACTACGTACTCGCGTAAAAAATGGGCGTGTTTTTTATTAATGTTCCTAAATTTTAAGAATACTGCAACATAAAGGGTGTGTATATTGCAACGTCGCAAACTTATATGGAAATTGAAACAATTTTCTGAATGGAAATATGTGCCAAATTTCAATCTGGCTCTTTGACGTTATTCGAAAACAGCCTTAAGTGAAAATTTACGGAGATATAAAACAGTAGGCTTAACCTAAATTTGCAACAAAATATCGTTAAAATATTCTAATATTATATAGATGTGGTTGTAATCCCCCCCTCCCTTTTCAGCCATAAATTTGCGATTATTTCTTATCGACAATAATGTTAGATTTGCACCATCAGTTCTCATTACCGATGTTCCCGTTTTGTTTACTTTTTGGAACAATTTAACAAATGCATGATCACAGATTATTTAAATTATATCCTTTCTTATTTTTAATCATTTTTTCTTTAATAACAGTCACGTAAAATCTAAGACATAGATTTTAAAGTCACTTAATGGTAACGCGATTACTTCATATTAATATTTTTTTCTCAACTGTTCATAATTTTATTTTTAAATTCAAATTATGCAATTCTCCTATTCACGTTCCTTATCCTTATTCATTTTCCGAAGCGATGAAAGACTACAATACATTGACTGCCAGGTCTTCAGAAACCTAATCTTGTTTTTATTAATTTAAAGTCTAAAAAAACATTACACTTCACTTAAAAATGTATCCTTCACCTTTCATCATATCAGACAGACCATTATTTTCCCTAATCAAAACAGACTGTTTCAAATTTAGGGATCACATTTACTTTATAAATTTAAAAACCTTATTTTTTTCCCATGAAAATTGATATATGTCCCATGAGAATCATCGAAAAAATTACTGGGGAGGGTAGACTCCTTACATGAAGATATCTTTCGTGTTCACATCTTTGCATAAATCTTGCTTAGCACCAATAATCTTCTTCTCATTTTAAATCCTTCCCCCTCATGCACCGCCTCAAAGAAGTCAGAAAGTACCTTACCACTCTGTAAGTGACATGGCAAATGCTGATATACTTCCACCTAAATGAATTTGGACGAGCAGAACATTTGGGGAATATTACAAGAAGCAGCTTTTTTTAACATCATTTCTTTTTTGCCGTTTTTTCCCCTTTATTTTATTTTTTCCCTGTGTACGAAAAGAGGAAAAGACAAACTGGCCTTTAAGATTTTAAGTAGAGTCTTTCATCAAACAAAATGGTTCTCGTTACAATTTCAGTAGGAAATATGCTGATGCTACTTTTCCCCCTTTTCTCCCCCTTTTTGTTGCTTCTTAAAGCGGAGAAGGTAATTTCAGACGAGCAATATATACAGCACTGTAGAGTGACATGGGAAAATAAGCGCATTATTAATATTGGGTACATATGTCTTTTAAGAAGAACATGAGAAATGCGTAATCTTGTGCGTTAATAAAAGCTTGGTATGACAGAAGATGGTATGTTTTTATTCAATGGATTTTTGTGCGTGTTTTTCAAGTAATATTTTCCCTTTCTTAGGGGAAATAAATTATTTTTATTTTCTGTTCTGTAAAGTTTTCCCTTCAAAATTTCAACTGCAATATTCATTTCATATTTTAAAAATAAACTTATGATTCTATGTTATCGATTCAGAGTATTAAATATTTCCGAAACAACCAATTGGAAAATCTTAAGAATTAATTTTCAAATAAAATGTCAGAGATTATTAAATCAGTTTGGAAGGAATGAGCTCGCACTTGGTGTATTCAACGCGTTTCAAACATATTTTTTGTCATATATTTTTTTAAAGTTACATAATACTGATTTTGATCAGTTTCGAAGGAATGAGCTCGCACTTGGTGTATTCAACGCGTTTCAAACATATTTTTTGTAATATTTTTTTTTAAGTTACATAATACTGATTTTGGTGTAATAGATTATTTTAAGAAATGAGGTATCCACAAAAAACTGATGCCAAAAATATACATCTATTTGCAAATATCAATGTGACACGTGAATTTTTAATGAATTATAGTTTTCAATGTAGTTTTCGTATAGATTACAAAAATTGATTTTTTTTTAATTAACTGGTAATTTTTTTTTGTAGAGCATTAATTTTTTATTTACTTAAATGGTACTTTTTTTGAGTTTTTGTATTTAGTCGCAATGTTTAATTTCTGAAAAATCGTCTCTACTAATTTTAAATGTCTGATGTCCGTATAATAATGATATAAATTCTTTAATTCTTCCACGCCGAAAAAACAGAAATAAACTCTTCTGAAAATGTGTTTGTATTCAGTTATCACACAGCATTAAAAGCCTTCACACAGCCTGTTAAAATCTTTTTGCATTTAAACAGTATTAACGAAACATTTTGAATTAATTACTAAATTTTTGAAAAATATTTTGGAATAAATAATAAATAAATTTTTTTACATTCGTTGCTACTAATCTTAAATTTTTCATGATGATATATAGCAATTATATCAAAACATTTTATAATTCTAATATGCAAACACACATAAAAATAGCATTGAACTCTTTAAAAGTGTGTGTTTGTATAATCGCTTTGTATTTTGTTGCCTTAAAAGTATTTTTTTATACTTAAACTGTATTAACCGAACATCTTGAAGTAAATGCAATATAATCAAAATTATCTCCTGTTTTACCCACTAAAACTAATTATAAATATTTCATGATGATATAGATATTATAATAATGTTTTATAATTTTACTACACAAACACAGAAGAAGTAGCAGAAAAACTTTTTGAAAGTGTGTATTTGTATTATCATAATGTATTTCATTCTCTAAAAATATTCTTTTTTCGTATTTGAACAAAATGAACTAAATTTCTTACGAAACTTGGAGAAATATTTACTGAGTATAATAATGTATTGAAATAAGTGCATGACTATGATTGTTTTCCCCGTGCACGTGTTTTTGAGTGTTAAGCGTTTTCAGGATGTCCTAGAAGATGTTGGAGATAATTACCTCTCAGGCCGCCCTTTCACGTCAAAAACAGATGACAATGTCGAAAAATCAGTAATCTGGCTCGATCTTACCGTCGGTTAAGTATTCATGCGATTGCTGAGACTGTAGGAATTGATAAAGAATACGTACGGCAAAATTTTCTATCAAGACAATGCACCAGATCATTCCACATTGTCTGACAAAAAAGTTTCTAGCCAAGTACATCTTCCCAGCGTTATACCAATCGCTTAATTCGCCGGATCTCGCGCCATGCGACTTCTCTCTGTTTCCTAAGGTGAATTCTGCATTAAAATGTACAAAACTTGAGCCATTGAAGCTGTGAAAGAGAAAGCGGCACGCGTTCTGAAGGAGCTGAGAGAAGACTTCCAGCACTGTTTCGAACAACTGAAGATTCGCATGGAGCTTTGCAGGGATAGAGGAGGGGTGTATATTAAAGGTGATAATAAGAAAATATATAAGTCATGAAAATAAAATGTTTTGCAGCGTTAATCTCATTATTTAACAGCCTCACTTCGTATATTCAAAATAGTCTTTTTCGATACTCTTTACTACAAATTTTAAGTGTTTGATGTTAATGAAATTATTATTTTAGAACCTTATAATTCTATTTTATAAACACAGAAAAAAAAAAGGCAAAAGAGCCCCGAAAGCTTATGTTTGTATTATCGTATTATATTTCATTCTCTCGAAAATTCTTTTTGTACTTAAGCTACATTAACTGTACACATTTAAAAAAATGCAATATATATTTTAAAATTTCCTCCTTTTTAATGTTCCATTCCAAAAATTGGCAACTAAATCTAAATACTTCACTCCCCCCCTTTTTTTTTTCCAAACCATTACACTTTCAGAAATCAAACTCAAGTAACAACAACGATAAAATTTGAAAAAAAAAAAGTGAAAATGAAAAAAGCAGACATGCTTGCTAAAAACGACAAACTACAACTAATTCATCCCACCCAGACAGCAACGACGAATAACAACGTTTGAATGAGCAAACATTTTCATCCAAGCGTTAGTTTTATCATCCCGACTGTCAACTTTTACAGCTCGGCAACTGCGGATCTGTGTCCTAGGCGTTTTCAGACGGCAGTCATTACTACAAATGACCCTGTCTGCTGACTGCTCAGCCTAACATTGCACCCAGAGAAAATCGTTAGCAGCGAAATGATGCCGTTTACTACCTGGAAAAGAAGAAAGAACGTTCGTTTATGTCCTGGAGGAGGCGTGGAAGAAACTTTTTATGGAATTTATTGTCGAAATATTTACCTTAAACCTGTAAATAAACTTGTTCGGGATTATTTATTTTCGAGTGGATTACGTACGAATATGTAGTTCGTTGGAAAGCATTTCGTAGTTGGTTTAGCCTAGATTTTGTTGTAACGCGAAATGGGTTTTCCCAATAAAGGTTACGGACTAAATTAGATTTCGTGGTATAAAACTGAAATAAACTAGATTACTTATAATAGTATAAGTATTAGTTGTTTTTCACTACCAGGGAAAAAAGAATAATTTGTTATAAAATGTAATATAATTAATGTATTTAATTAAGTTTTATTTTTTTATAATATTTTTGTAACAAATTACAAACGTTTAAAAAGAAGTATGATCAAAATATAAACATTTATCTACATTGCTATAAATCAAAGTATTAAAATAATTTAAATTAAAATTTAATCCAAAGGTAGGGGGCTCGCGGTAGTCTTGGGTTATGGTCACGGACATGCGACAGGAGGGTTTCGTCGAGTCGAAGGTTCGAATTTTGATGGCTAAAGAACCGCCATGTAGACGGGGGGCTGATGCTCGTTAAATTTGCCGAGGCTCAAAGTCCTCCCATTGGCGTGCTGTGGATGTTAGAAAAGAGGTGCTTACTTAGGTGTCGTCCTCGTCACTTGACCGATGCTCAAAATTATAAGTTCCGTCGCCATTGGCCCTCGCGTTGCTTCTAGTGCAAAATTAATACAATTAATCAATCAATCGCAAAGCAAGTTAATTAGATTAAACATTTATGAAATTAATTTCATTAAATTAAATTTTGGTTAAATAAAATTAAAATATTAAAAAAGTATAATCAAAAATTTATTAAATTACGTATTGATCAAAATAACAGAAATAATTAAAATATATTTGATATAAGTAATTAGCATTAAATTCTTAAGTAAGATTATGAATTAGATTTATTTCGATGGATTCCGATTTTCAAACTTTTTTTGATATATTTTTCAAATTCAGTTAAATTGTTTTTTAAAAGTTAAATGATTGATTGAAATTTATTTCTTAAAAGGGTGGTTTAATGTAAAAATTGGTAGTGAAACCTTATATGGTAAAGTTGACATGAGTTTCTTGAGATCCAGAAGTATTACAATGTGAAGATGTATTCTGTTGTTGTACTCCTATTATTTAAATTGAGGTATGAGTTGAATGATAATAGTATGGAAGTCATTGAAAATGCACACAGTCCAACCATAAATTGTCAGTCTTAAAGAAACGAAAAACCAAATGGTGGTATTGATTGATTAGTAAAACAATTGTTGGTAGAGGAGGATGGATAATAAAGGTGCTATATTAACTAAGTAACAATTTTAAAAAGTATTCCATGAAAAGAAAATAATTTTGCAGATGACGTCAGTAAAAGTTTTCTAATCAAATATTAGAAAAAATAAATACTGCATTCATGCAAACGCTTTTGGAAAAAAAAATTCTTTTGTGTAATTTTTTAATATAATTTTTTTTTAACTCAATTGATTACAAATTTTTTTGTTTTAAGATCTTGCAGGAATTTTGAAATCACATTTGATTTGATTAAGGTATCCGTACACCTTTAAAACAAAGTTTTGTCAAAATTTTCGATTTTCTAATTTTAATGTCGGTTTAATATTTAAACTTTTTTTTTCTTTCTAATAGTGTTTGAATTTTGCTTATAACCTTATTTAGAACTTAAGTTACAGGGATTTGAATTTTATGTGGTAGCTAATTTTTAATTGTATTTGAAAGTTTATTTTTGATTTTTTTCTAAAAATGAGTTTTCTCGACATATTTACATACGGCAACGTAGATATTAGATAAAGTTATGAACCACATTAATTTAAATTTTGCAAGTATCTTCTTTAAATAGTTTTTAAGAACCCCTATTACTTTCATGGTAGCAAAATTGATATATTTTTAGTAACAAAGGTGTAAATCATGTATTGTTATAACTTTTTTTTGATTTTTCATCGTTATTTGACTCGAAACGCAATAAAAATTGTAGTAATATGATTTTCATCAAAAAAGTAGTACCAGCTCCTAAATATAGTATGATGAATAAGGTAAAATTTACAGAATAATGATATTTTTGTTTACTTTTGAGTTTTTATTGTATTATTTTTTGTACAATTTATGTATTATTTTCATCATGTTTTCCATTCCAAATTTTTTTTTTTTTGGTATTAAAAGTAGATTATTAAATGTGTTTTTCATAGTTTTAGGTTATATTTTAGCATTAAAAATATTTTGATAGCAAATGCCAATGTATTTCAAAATAGTTTCTCGGAAGGTATACGGATATCTCAAGAGGCTCCCATCTACCACCCATTTTGATTGTGTGAATGTAATGTTATATCCTATGGAGCTACTATTCCATTCTGAAATCTTTATTATTTAATATATTTGAATAAAAAAATGTGCATCGGAAAGAGAGAAAAACCATGAAGATTTCTGCGACATTACGTTTTCCCTGGATTATTGAAAATATTTTAGAATATTTTTTAAAGACTGGTAACATGTGGGTAAAAATATTTTTAAAAATTGGGGAGGGAAAATACAATTCTACAGAAAACCTAATTGTTTTTTTCCCTCCATTTTTGGATGTACTATTTTGCATTCAAATAGATAAAATAGTAAAGATTTGGGGACTGTAGTAGGAATTCCATAGAATTAACATTACTTCACGAATCAAAATGGCCTGTAGGCGGTAGCCTTAAGTTAAACATTTTAACCCATATATAGCGTGTTTATGTGTATATATATGATAAGGAATTAATCCTATCTGAATTCCTTTGCTTGATTTCTACATTGGAATTTCAAGGGTACATTTGACGCATGCGTACAAGCAGTGAAACTATTTTTTTCAATGGCAATATTTTAATGATGATTACAAAAAATTATCTGATAATATTGGAGATCATAAAAGAAGAGATAAAAGTAATTTGTTGAAACAGAGGATTAACTACGAGTTGTTTGATGAGTTTTACGGTTAAATTTTTTTTGTAATCTTGTTTTATTAGTAGAATTGAAGGCTATTTTAAAAAATGCAACTCTTTGAATAAAAGTAAAAGAAGCATTAAGTTTTCTTACATTATGAAAATTTTAGTATGCATCATAATATAATTTAAAATATAATTTATGAGCGTTGTAGTTATTCTCGCCTTCCGTAATATATTAATTTAGAGTTTTTTAGTAATCTTGAACATTTTGTTGATTTAGACATAATATATATATGCACGGATTGATCAATTGAAGGAAAACTAAGAACAATAACATTTTTTTTTTATTTTCTTCAAAAAAAGTTTTAATTCCAAAAAAATATGAATATTATTATAATTTTCTGATATAAATGACATAGCTGTGTAAAAGCACGTTAAAAATATTTAAGATATATTTCAATATTTTTGTTGCATTTCTTCGAAATTTTCGTCCAATTTTCATTCCTCCAAACTTTTTAGTCGATATTAATTTAAACTCATATTTAAGAACGCTTTGATTAAGAAGTACATACTTAATATTATTTTAATAATGCTGGCATATTTATTCATGCAGTACAAAATACTTGGTAATGAAAATTTCATTGCTGTCTATGTATTTATGAAATAATAACTAAGTGAAATATGTCGGTGCGATTTATTTTCTCATCAGAAATGCAAAATGCAGATTTATAATAAATAAAACCTACTTTTAAATTATGAGTTTTTAATATGCACCCACCCAGAAGTTATTAAAATCACTTTTTCTTTTTTACTTCTAAGATCGAGATAACATCTCTTTGACGTCATATATCTCTTCCATGGCTTCAGAGATGATGTATTCGAATATGATATTAATCACTGGAGAATCACGTTGCTAAAAGCAGCTGTTTTCCTATACAACACCAAAGAGAAAACAGACATGTAACTCGCCAAAAACAACAACGAATATTTGCTTGGAAGATATGCGAAGTATTATTCCAATATACTAGTACCAAGAAAACACATGCTCTTGAATCAAATATATTGATAATCAATACATTTTCTCTAGTACCTTATTAGTTGTAATATCCTGCCTCCAGAGGACAAAATATTTTCCGATTTAATTCGTACACAAATAAGCTCTTACGTCTGAGACCAAAACAATGGCCGCCTGGTGCACATCGAACACCAGAATCGACAAATCCCGGTTCCCTTCTCGAAAGAGCGCGCAGAATTAAATGCTGCATAAGAGTGCCTAATCAATAAAGAAGAAGCTGAAAAGCAGTGAAGTCACGGGTCACCCGAGAGTGGTTTTAATTATCATTAAAGATAACAAAACCTTCCTCTCCGCGTGCAAAGTTATTTATGTACAGGAAGAATCTTTAATGAGTAGCTCCTGCGTATGTTGGTCGGGGAGTGATGCGAAATGACAAACCATGCGTTAAAAGCCATTGAAACGGCCTGAAAATTTGCATTTCCTGTTTTAGTTACAATTAGTCCCGTATGGGGTTTGGAACGTGTGCTGCTTTTTCACTTTTCTTCTTGAAAGTGTTCCGCTTGCTTTGGGATAGAATGGCGATGTTTCTGGAATGGCTAGTCTGCGTAAACAACATAATTTAAAAACGTTTTTAGTAGACACTCCTGTGGCAATTTGGCAGATATCAAACCAGTTGACGGCATGGTTACCGTAAAATCACTAATAATAACGCATTTAAACGGCAAAAGCTATTAAACATTGTATGAAATTTAATGTTCGCAAATAAAGTGTCCAACTCTCGATATTGAAGCTACAGAAAATGTACTATTACCCACATTAAAACTTTTGCTGACAGCTTGTATCGTTCTTCACTGTATTGGGCTGCTCGTCGACTCATGACTGAAAGGTCGGAGACGGGCAGAGGATAAAATAATTCGAAATAAAAACCAACGTTTTTAAAAACAACGTTTTTATATGGTGGCAAAGTTTATTAAAAAAATTATTGAAATATTAGTTAAAACTGGTCGCAAATATCTAAATATTGCATTGTTAGGCAAGTAAAAACGGTTTCCAAAATTTCAGAGCTCTAGCTTGATGGGAAGTTGGCTAAATTAACAATAGAAAATTTGATGACACACTGATACACACACAGACAGACACACACCCACCAAGTGAAATACATAAAAACGTTAAAACTAACTAAATTAATTAATTCATCCGATAGATTAAATGGTTGGAATGCAGTTTAACCCAACCTCCCTTGGAGACAAGAATTATATGGTGGTATTTTGCCAAATGTGGCTACCCCGGTCCATTTCACGGACTTAAGGTTCAGCCAAAAAAATTGCCAAGTTTGGTGCCAATTTTTGAAATCGCGCCAAGTGGTTGTGCTAAACTTCATTATGAAAGAAAATATTAGTTAAAACTTGTCGGAAATGTCTAAATATTGCATTGTTAGGCGATAAGAATGATTCCCAAGGTTTCAGAGCTCTAGCTTGATGGGAAGTTGGTTAAATTAACGATCGAAAATTTGATGACACACACACACCAAGTGAAATACATAAAAACGTTTTAAAAAACATTAAAATTACCAACAAATATGTAGTTTTATATGATAGCGCACATTATTCTGTTGAGTCAGAGGGCGTAAAGTAATTTTCTGTGCAGTACATAATTTTCCTGCGAAAAATACCTGGATGACTGGCAGAATTGGAAAAGGGAAGGGACGAATTGTAGAAAGTGTACTGTACTCATAAGTTTCAAAAAAAAAAAAAAAAAAAAAAATCCTTGTTCGAATTTTTTTGCAATCAGTACTCTATCATTTCATGTCTTAAATTCTCTTCAATTCAAATTTAGTACACCTGATAATTTTAAACCATACAAAGTAGGCGAGATACATACTTGAGTCGGTATCCTAATCTTTACTCTCACCTGCTGTATGCTAAATCCTTTTATATTGAAATGTCATTAAATGTTTTCACTTGGAGACTATTTAATTAATTTAGCATTGGTCTATACTATGGTTACAGGCCTGTTTTTAAAATTTGCTTAAATTACAACTTCAGTTTGGCTTTGCTGTTTTAGATATAAAATTAAACTTCAAAGGTCTGATGCAGGATTAATTATAAATATATTTTTGCGACATATAAGGAAAGACTTGAATAACATCTTCTATTTACTGGATTCTGAATCTATACCCGGATTAACTTCTCATATAATAGAAGAAAAAAAAATGTATTAATACTTCTTAACTAAATTTCGAAGTATAATATGCTGCATTCAGACAGTAGATTATTTTATAAAACTACTATGTATATATAAAAGGTATATAAGTAGTCTTAGTACACATTCTATACAGGACAAAATTCTTGTAAATTCAGATGCTTTTGTACTGAATATTTTAAACACGAAACTAAATCTGGGATATCTGGATCTATAACTCCCAGTTTCTTTATCTATCGGTAACTGATGAAAATTGTGAATACCCTCTATTTATCTCATAGATTGAGATCTTTAGATTCAGAATTTCGTACGATTTTGAGTTTCAATTTCTGAATACCTATCTATTGCTTAAGAAAATCTTACGCTTTGGAAACATTAAATTGTTCTTGAAACTTTAGTGATTAATCTTTGAATTGAGGACGAAAATGAAACACATACAAGTTTATAAGGAATGCCAACTTTTGTTTACTTATTTCACAAACCTTAAGCCTACTATTCAAGAATTTCTAACACTTTCTATCTTTTGTAGAGAACTAATTAAAGGATAAAACGGTTTGCAGTGGCTTCAGTGAGCGTAATTTCAAGATCATCGTACCACGAAAATCCTTCCACTCTGTTTATTATTATTAACCAACTCGCAAATGCTTCTAACCAAAGCAGTTTCAGGTAATGTGCACTGGGGCATTTACTTGGAGGTAAATTTACGGAGGCATGTATCTGACAGACTTGAAAAAAGCTTATGTGCGTTTCTGTGACATATATAATGCAATAACTTAAATGTATAATAAATTTTCCCGCAAAAAATAATATTGTATATATTTGCAAACAATGCCTTTGTTAACTTTAAAAATTATCCTGAACTTCAAATGTTCCAATTAGAATATTGTAAAAAAATCACCGTTTACTAATAATTAACCGAAATGCAACAATAAGAAACAGTTTATGGCTAAGGTATTATGTGGAACTCAGAAGAATTGAATTTTGTTCGGGACGAGGATGAGAAATTAAATAGAACTTTCATAATTGATAAATAATGAAACTTAAACTTGATAATGAAATAGTGATAGGGACGTGAAATAGTGATAGTGATAGAGACGTTTTACGAGGTTATGTGATGGGTGGGATTTTGATACAATGGGAATTTATTCTTTGCATTATTTTAATAATATGAATCAGACTGTCAGTAATTTGCTTTAATTCACGCAACAGAGGAAGGAAACAGAACTATTTGTATTTATTTCCAAGAAAAAGAAATTATGTAATATTTCGACTTTGTGTATAAAAATCTGTTAAAATACATTTTGTGTTATATTTTGCATGATGTTACATGCGTCTTTTGTCTCGGATAATTTTAAAATTTTCATTAATGATTTACTATAATTTACAATTTCGGAAGTGCGTAGTTAAGAAGTATATATATGGAACAGCTTCGCGATTATACAAACATGATTAAAATACAATAAAAATTGGCTATAATATCGATCAGTACTTTATTTTATATTTTAACTAATTTGCTTTTATTTTATTAAGTATGGTAGTTATTTTGTTAAAGAAAATTTTTTTGTGGTGACAGTTTTATCATTACATTATTTAGGAATTGCCTCGGATATATAATTTTAAATTCTTCATTGTTTATTTACTATAATTTATGATTTTGGGATAGTGTGTATTACAAATAGAACGACTACGCAGTTTTTTGTAATATGATTAACATATTTAGAAATTGGCTGTATAATACTCATTAATACTTTATATTATACTAATTTTTTTGTTATTTTGTTTCGTTTGTTAGTTATTTTGTTAAAGAACTGATTATGTTGAGAGAGAGACTATATTTCATTTCCGCATCATTTTAGGGATTATCGAAATTAAATTCTTCATTGGTTTTTTATTATAATTTATGATTTCAGGATTGTGCATTGTTACAAAGTTGAACGTCTTCGCTGTTACTCATAATATGATTAAAAATACGATAAAAAATTTACTATAATGTTCGTAAAAGCTTTATTTTATATTTTAACTAATTTGTAGTTATTTTGTCTCGTATGTTGGTTATTTTTTTTTAAAGAACCGTTTTATATGTTGACTATTTTGTTATCACATCATTTTATATGATAATTATTTGGTCGTGACAACATTTTATGTATTACTCGTTGGGTATGCTAATTTTTTGTAACAGTTTTCTGTATGTTAATTATCTTGTTATAACTCTATTCTATATGTAAACTATTTTGCATGTTGATTATTTTTGTTGCTGTGCTATATTGTAAGTTAATAATTTCTAAGTGCTTAGGAATTCGTCTAAGTGTTTAATATGTGATAAAATTAGGTTTACGGGTAAATTACTACTAATTACCTTCTCATAATAATTTACTTCCAATAGAACAAAATAACATATTGGTGAACAAAAAGAGAGAAAAAAAAGTCTTAATAAGAATGAAAAAAGAAAAATATGACTTTAACCACGCAACATCATGAAAAATTTCCATTATTTACATGATTACATGTAATTTTTCAATTCTCCCACGCCTTTTTTTTCCCTATCAAAATAAAGATCAGACGATATGGAACACAGGGAGAGATGGTTATTCAATCCACCACACCCTCAGTCACTTTATTACAGTTCCGTGCCGCGAAAATCAAAATGGCGAATACGACTAAGTTTGGCGCGGTTTTCTTAAAGAACATTCTACTCACGTGCAACGTTTTGTCTGTCTCTTCTGTGTTCTTTGTATTGATTTTCACAGGAAGGAGGGGGGAGGTCCCCTCTGCACTATGTTGCCACCTTGAAATGCGAGACCTGATTCCAGTTACGGTTGTAGTATTGAAAAGGGAGTTCTTATACCGGGGGAGAGCAGAACCCTACGTAAAGGTTATTTTAATGTGGCAGGTGATGTTGGATCGAACGAGCCTTGAGTATTTTAAAGAAATTGCGCTTCTGGTATTAGACCGAAGAGGGGGGAGGGTGAGTTCTTTTCGAGGGGAAGGAAATCATCTCTCCTGCCACCCTCTCTCGGAATGTGTATCGGGTTATAGATTTTCATTCATTCACTCACTGCTCATTCGTTCTCTTGGTGAAACGGAATCGAAGAGTTTTCACGTGTTAGGCGAGTTTTAAAATGCTTTAATGGAGTGTCATTTTTCGTTACTCTATTGCGGTCGGGTGGGGAAGGGAAGTAGTTGTTAATGTGTATCGTGATCCTCATTTCGCTGTAGGACATGTGACATTATTTTTTGTGTTTTCTTTTAAGGGTAATCTTAAGGTACATTTTTTTTCTTTATTTTTTCGATTCTTCTTTCTCAGCTTCTTCTTTCTTTCTTTCTGAAGAATACCCGAGTGTGATGTAATTTAAGTGGAAAGACATCGTTGAGATATTAGATGACTCAAAAGAATGCTAATTTAGGGGATGTAATAAGATCCGAAATAAATGATAAGTGGAATTGAAGAAAAAAGGTATTTTTTATTTGCTAATTTGTTTTTTTAATCGTGATGAAGTCATGAAGAAGACCAAAAAGGAATTCAAATTCTACTTTCTCAAATTGAGATAGCGAAAGTCATGTGTTTGAAATACAATGAGCTATCTGTTTCATAATACTTAGTTGGTGATAAAAAAATATGAAACAGTTGATTAGTGATAAATAATTACACTATGTTATAACCTTTGCCTCTTGGTTGGAGATTAACGTAAAACTATACAGAAGCAATTTTTTCAGGTGATTTCAAAGATTCTATCTAATTATTTACATCGTATTGACTCTGAATATATGTGTTACATAATCAAATGGGGTTTGCGAATATTTTTAGCGGTTACACTGGAAGCCTGAAAAATTTGTGTTTGATGAAGAGTTTCGCAAAAATAACGTGAATATTAAATTAGTTCTAAAATTATACCAGCAACACCTTCAGGAATGTTTCTTGAGCGATTGAGGAAGAAACCCAAGGATTCATTTACAAGGAAACGCAATTTTGAAGGTTTTTTTAAAACTATTTTTAAATCTAAAAAGTAATCTTTCCTTTTTAAACTACGTGACAAATAATATTGGAAAGACAGAATAACAATTTTATTTACTACTCAGAAAGTATGACTACTTCATATATATATATTATTTTCTTATGTAAATTCCTTTTCATCATATCAGAACAATCACTATAAATTTGTAGTAGCCTTAAATGTTTATTTTCCTCTGAAGAAAAGTAATGGAACGACGTTATATAAATTCTTAAGCGTTATTAGTAATGTAGTAAAAAAACTTTAAAAAAAAATTGATAAATAAAATAAGATAAGTTTAGATGTTTGCAACTAATTATCTTCGTTATTATGATTAAAAGACATATTAACACAATAATAGTTATCCAAATATCTTGAACCAGTTTATTCACTTTTAGAATAAGCTAAATCAAAATAAATTAATTATGTGGAGAGTTTACTCGATCACAACCTTGACGAAATATTATAATGGAGAATTCTCTTTTCCACTTCGATGGAGATTCCATTCGACTTCTAGTGTCGAGATTCGAGTCAAGTATACATGTCAAGTCAAGTATACATGTCAAGATATACTTATCGAGTATCGAGTCAAGTATACTTAAAAATATCTCCTCACAGTTCTGGATCATTTATAGTGATCCTATAAATATAGCTAATTCCTCTTTCTCTTCAATTTCTCTAATCTTCTATTCACTACACTGAGTAAAGTAATGATAATTGGCCTAAGCCGCGGTTCTTTTGCAAGACGAGGTTCTCGTATTAAACATTAGCTCTCAGGGGCTTATCTTCTTTTAGTAGGTAGGGGAATCCAGATCCCGAGGCATTTTAGTGATATTTTTTCTTTCTCATGGGGTTTACTGTCTTTGGTAAATACGGGTGAAGTGTCTCTGGAATACCTTAGCGATCCTTCTCTATTTTCGACTCTTCTTCTTAACCAATTTTATCCTTTTACCCCAGTTTTTCAAATGCCTAGATCACAGTTACACCTTGTTTGGCTCACATAGCTTATCTGGCTTTTGCGTATTAAATTCCACATCATTCACTCATATCAAACATCGTAGTAATGTAGTCCCAGAGGCTAGTTGAAGAGAAATGAACGTTACACACTTTAAAAATCAACTTAAGCATTTCCCATCTAATGACTCTGATCACCTATTAATATACTTTTCGAACTTTAAAGTTCTAACCATTGATGTAAAATAGCAGGATGTAATTAACAGGATGAAAAAATAATTAAAAAAAAATCATCATCAAATTTTTTTTCGAGTGTGCATAAAAAAACGTTTAATCGCGTTCAAGGGTTCCGTGAGGTAAAAGATTTTTCTCAATACCGTCCAATGAGAAACAGTTCGCAAATTGCTGTAACACGAAATGATTTTTTATAACTGTGGTAAGTCTTTTATTGAAATTTTCATTTCAAACCCCTATAAAAATTTCTACACTTACATATCTTAAGTCATTAATTACATTTTTAAGATCACGAACAAATAAAAATTAAAATGTGAGGAATATTTCAGAATTTTATCTTCAGAAATGCTCTGTTAGCCCCCCCCCCCTTAAGTTTCACGTACTCCTGGATAAACTGGAATATTTGTACCATCGTAGTGATTCACTCTCCGATTAAAACTCCTCACTGCTTGTTTAATGTTTTCATATTAATATGAAAAAATACATTTTATGTGGCATTTAACAATTATTAATCCAAAATGTGCATGTATTTATTATCATAATAATTTCTTACGTGATTAAAAAATTAAATATTCCTATTATATGTGCAACGTACTTAATGTATTAATAATCGTCATGAATCTTGCTAACTCGTAATTCAGGCTCGCCGGATGTTGTTAATTTATACGTTACCACCGTATTTTTAGTTTTGAACCCTCTATATATTAACAATTATAACTTATTAGAAACAGATTACTAATTATTAACATAATGAGTGAAAACTAAATTTCTATTGTTAAAGATTTATTAAGAGTTTGCTAAATATTATACGGAAAACTCCTCTTGAAATAGTTGTATTGAAAGGCCACCTTGTGTGGAAGGTGAATTCCAATATGTTGAAGGTCATTTGAAATTCATTTAATTAAAGCTGCACTAGAGTTATTCAAGAGGCTATTGGCAATATAACTTGTAAATTTGATCTGATGTAAAGTGGCCAGTGGCTACCATTTAAAGTGGTACTTCATTTTCTGAGCCTCTACATCAAGTTGTGTTCAAAGTGCAGTTAAATTTAATATACACTGTATACTCTCTTATTTACATCTCGAGGATTGTCAGTGTGGATTGTGAGTGGTAAGATTATATTGTATTTGGAAAGACAATCTGATTTACTGATATTATATATTTATTAAAATAAATATGTCAATATTATATGTAGAGCATAGTTCCTAAGGCAAATTAATGATGGTTACTGTTTCTAATTGCGAATTACTGATGGACGTTTCTTTACTGAAGAACTTTACATAAGTGAAGTAAATATTGACTTAATTGGTCAAAATTTCAATTCAGTAAGTTTCATTTAGGGTTTGATTTGAATAAGTCTTAATCAAAAGTTAATGTCTACTGAGCTCATAATTTATAATTATTGTTAAAAGAGGAGGATGGCACAAGAAAAATTGTATCCCTTTATCTCTCCTCGTTTCTAAACCTTTCAGCTCCAAACTCTGAGGCACAGTCTGACTTATCGTCGAGAAATCTTCATTAATCTGCTCGACGGATATTCAGTGAAACAAGGACTCGAGTCTAGGATTCGAATACCCGAAACATTTTTTATATCTCACCTTTTCAGAAAAGATAAGTCTCTCTCTCTCTCTCTCTCTCTCTCTATATATATATATATATACGCCCTATAAATCGGCATGATTTTGCATTTTTCCGCGTTCCAAATGTGTAGGGATAATCCCTACCAGACAGTTTGTCTCCATATGAAACACCTAAAGGTCCCATATCTAATATCACGTTATTTGAATAATTCTTGCATTAGCTTCCCCCAAAGAGGGAAAGTTTTGCACTCCACTGACTTCACCACTAAAGCGAGAGGATGCCTGCTGCGTTGCATCCACCGCTTTTTGGATGTAACTGCATCTCTTACGTGTTATATATATATATATATATATATATGTGTGTGTGTGTGTGTGTGTGTGTGTGCATTTATATACTTACACACACACACACGTGTGTGTATTATGCATTTACACACACACACACACACACACACACATATATATATATATAT
>BMAW01023839.1:175712-203294 GCA_019974015.1 Nephila pilipes | reverse complement strand
TTTGTCTCCATATGAAACACCTAAAGGTCCCATATCTAATATCACGTTATTTGAATAATTCTTGCATTAGCTTCCCCCAAAGAGGGAAAGTTTTGCACTCCACTGACTTCACCACTAAAGCGAGAGGATGCCTGCTGCGTTGCATCCACCGCTTTTTGGATGTAACTGCATCTCTAAACTGATACACACACACATACACATATATATACACGGAATGTTATTTGGTTTATTTCAAATGTGTAATTTCCAAAGTTATAAGAATTTACTCGACTGCTTCACCAAGCTGTTAATACCCTGCTCGCAAAAGAACTGTGGCAGAGATCTGAATCTGTATCGAACATGGTCCATGACTTCGCTGTCTGATAAAAAACAGTGAACTTTCAATTCTTTTTGCCGTGGACCAAAAACGTGCCAGTCGCAAAGCGATAGATCTTACTCTAAAGTGAGTATTCCAACAGTATTCACTGAAATTTTTCTTACGAATTCTGATTAATGTATATGGCCGCGCACTGAACTTATGCATCTAGAGAACAAACCAAGCCGTTTGACCTTCATCGCTGCATGAAATTTCGGGGTATTATTGTAATGAACAGCGTTGATCAGGCTGACGGAGAAGCTGTCCATCCAGTTGACGGCAAAGAGTTCGAATGCTTCCATTTTCGCTTATTCTCTGACTTTCCAGTTTTAATTGGTGACACCAAGATTCATCACCTATAACAACCATTTCCAGAGAATTGTTCTTAACAAGACATCTGAAAAAAAAAAGTATATTTAGATTATCCCTTCTGATTACTTGTCGGACTATACTATAGGCTGAACACCAGAGCATAACACGTGCATTCGCAAGATTACCTAGAATAAATCCCATCCGCAGCAGGATTTCTTTCTTTACCAGTTATCCTACCTCTGCGGACATTTGTTGCCCCATTCATTCAAAAATAAAACAAATTATGTACATAACCACTGTTGAATTTTCATTTCATCCACCCTTAAATAAGTGATAGAAAAACAACAATCTGAAAAAAGTATCATCAATTAGGTTCGTGATAGCTGAATGGTTTAATCTAGAACTTCGCCATCGACAATTTATTGCTCAAATCGAAGGTTTCGATTAAACTCAATACTATCAGTAATAAAGTTTTCTGCATGTTATATTTAACTGAGTCCTAAAACCTTCATATCGTGTGGCTAACAATTAGAAAAATGAAGTGATAAATTAAATGTAGTCCCCTTGTTACCTACATAACTGAGATTTTGAATAACGTCTGTTGCCAATTTGCCGAAGGGTTATTCGAATGCGACATTATTTTGAAGTAGCAAAAGAAAACAATTCAGACAGGATAGGTCCTATTAATATCAAAAGAGACAGATTTTATGTCTATATGAGAAAAATATGCATTCTTATATGTATATTTTTTAAATTCTATTAGGTGCTTAAGTCTTTCCGAGAGAAAGTTGCAAATATGTTTGACAGACATATATATTCTAATGCGTTAATCAATGTAAATTATCAATAAGCTTCTAAATTCGACTTTTTCAATGATGTAATTGAATTTGTTGGTTTCGAAGGAAGCTTTTTAAATTTCTGTAAATAATCCAATAAAATTTTGCATTTGTTATTGAAAATTCGAATAAAAATATGAAGCATTAGATCTGAAAGGATTCCATTTGTTGAAAAAAAACCTCTCTTTTAAATAAAAAGAAATTCTCAGCATTACTGTAAAGGCAAAATGTATATATTGTTCTAAGATTTAAAATATATTCAAAATGAAATATTTGTCTGATGAATTTGTGCATTCTAAAATTATATACTTCTATCGTAACGTAGACAGAACAATACAGCGATTTCAAAATAAACAAAAATGCAACAATTTTGTACTCTTTAAATAAATTTAGCTTGCACTAAAATCTGAACCAAAGCAATAATGCATAGACATAACCAGATGTTAGAAAACCGAATAACGATCGCATTGAATTTTCTCCCATTTTCACACATTTCAAAACATGCTGTTCAATCCAGATGGCCAATCATAACATATTTACGAGACACATTGTGTCGCTCCTGTTTCGACACAAAACTTTCTTGACTGTCACATTTTCTAGTTTGAAAGCAACATCTAGTCAGTTGTCAGAATAGATCTCAAGATAGTATTTAATATTTATGTCAACAATTTTTTTACACTTCTTAGGCCATGGATTTCCGAGTTAAAATCTGAGCAAATGATTTAGTTGAAGCGCATATATTATATTTCTTATACACAAACAAGTAAATACGCTACATGTTTGTTAATTTGTGTGGTTTTTCAAAGGATATACGAAAACAATCAGGGGCATATATAAGTAGCGTGAAAAACAAATAATGAATTGTTGAAGACAAAAACAAATATCTTTTGAAATTTTCATCGTAGGGGGTTACGCTAGATTACTAGCAAGTTTGAATCTACAGAAAATATAATTGGATGTACAACTTCAAGTTCCTCTGATTGCTACGTTTCTTTACTTTTACATTGCGATAATTGCATTATCTATTGATCATTTAAGAGTATTTAAGACTGTCTTCGTTTGAGATTAAAGAAATGAATTAAATTTCATGAAATTTTTCCGGTTAAAAATTGTACCAATAATATTATATTCCGTTCATTATTCCATAAAGAGCAGCATATTTTATTACACAACTAATGCAAAATAGTTTAAATTTCTGCTATTAGATGGCGTGCTTCACAACCACGTGACTCATTAGCGATAACTTTGATCCGATTAGATTAAAATTTTCAATCGGATGTTCGTACTCATCATATATAAAAAAAAATAATGATTTTATTGGAAAGGACATGCATTCTTAATTTGTATATATTTCGTAAACATATGTTATTTGGAAGAAGCCCAATTTATTTCAGTTCTATTTACTGAGTAAATAAATATTCGTAATGATGAGAGCATTTTCGAATGAATCTAAAGGATAAGTAATACGTCTCACATGGAAAAAAAACTAAATATTTTTTATCACTACCCATTTTTTTCTGAATTAATCTGTTTTTTTTTTCTGGAGTAAAATATTTTCTGCCTTGTCTCCTGTACTGTAATACTAAATGAGATTTTCAGTTTCTTTGTGAAGAAAAATTCCTAATTTTTTACTTTTTTAACATTTCAAAGGTAATAATAAAAAAGGATATATATGTTGTAACATTACGAATTTATATGAGTATTGAGACACATTTCTGTCAGAAAATGTGTTCTGGATTTGGACATAAGACGTAGACAGACTTAATTTCGATGAAAGCAAAAAATTTGCTCATGATGCTTTTTATATGAAAAGAGTTTATTTCAGTTTCATTCATCAGCTGAATGATTTTAAAATAACTATAAAAAATAATTTCAAACTCATCTGAATTTAAAAAATATCTTTTCCAAGTTTCCCATATAGTGTACAACAAAGATAAGGCAATGTGTGTTGGAAACATAACACATCGATCAATAACTCCCGAGACTAACCCAGAGATGGCGCTCGTAGTAAACCAGTAACCAGGTCTTTCTAGAGTACTAACCTTTGCTTGAAACGTGTCAAACTTTTAAGTCGATCGGACCAGGAAAAAGGTTTTTTGAAGTGAAGTGAAAAAGGTTTTTTCCAAGTGGGTGCCGCGATTGCTTTCGATGGAACAAAAACAGCAACGAGTCGATGATTCAGAAAGCTGTTTATCGCTATTTACTCGCAACAAAAAAGATTTCTTGCGAAAAAAAAAAAAAAAAAAATTTGGAAAAGCGTTGGAACGATTGTATCACCCTAAAAGGTGATTAACAAAAGGTGTTATGTTGATGAATAAAAAAAAATTTTGCAAAAAAAATGTTGTTTTCAATTTTAGACTCGGGAGTTATTGATCGATGTTTTAGTACTGAGGCTAGTTAGGAGTTGATTTATTGATGTAGTATTACAGTATTTTTGAAATAATTTATTTATATGCATTTTGATGAGGAATAACATCTCAAGACCTTACTTTCTTTATATAAGCAAGGACTCCTGATCCACTGGTATTCTTGGGATCTCTTTCTGTAGCATGGTGTATACCGACTTTAGTAAACACGAGTAACACATACCGGAAATATTCTAGCAATCCTACACTATTTTCGATTATTCTTCTTGTCCACCGTTTGGCGCGGCATGGACAGATTTGGCTCTTGCACCACAAACTTGAACTTCCACTCACTCACTTTAACTGGAATGTGTTAGTTTCTTATAATTTCGTAAAAAAATTCTTCATTTATGTACTGATCAGAGTTGCCATTAACCGATGGTTATGGTTGCGAGTTTCATGCCCGGAGGTCCTTAGGTTCAAGTGTTGATGCTACTAAACATGTTACGGGGAATATTAGAGGTGCTGATTCGTGTTAAATCGAACTTCTCATTCGAAATTTGAAAATGTAGGCGTTTGAGAGCATCAGGTCAATATTTGCCTTCATCATAGGACGATGATTAGAAACTGCGAGATCAATCTATATGGGCAATCGACACCATCCAAACCTTGCATTAAAAAAGCTTCAACATTTGTTAATGTTCTTATTTTGTTTTTTGTAGTATATTTTTTTTTATCATTGTTCCTCCTTATAATATATATCAAACATTTCGTAATCTATATATACAATTTTATTTGGGATTCCAGACTGAATAAGATCGCATTTGTTCACTTAGGTTGTTTATTCATTTTTGCTGAGAGAGATAAGCTATAAGTATAAGTAATTTAAACGGAGAAGGCAAGAGATGCAGCTCCACCGCACCGAATACATCAGAAGAGAGAAGAGCAATAATTTTTACCGTGCATTCGATTTTATAGATAGGAATATCGAGGGATTTCTTCATATCATGTGGTAACTCACGGGTTATTATTTTATGAAGGGATTCTGAGGGATATTGATGACGCTTATCAGTATATTAGGGATTATTTCCGATAGATTTATGACTTTGGCACAGTCGATTCAACAGATTTTATGAGCGTTTGACCGCATAAATTTAAGGTTAATTTGGAATTCGATCAGAAAATAAGAATGAACTCTTTCCCTTTGAGTTAGCGAATGAGAAAACTCTGGAAATTAAATAAGTTTTATGTCAGATCATTTCATATATATATAATCTTAAGGATACTTTATTTACATTCTATAACAAAAAAAATCGACGTACCAAGAAGGAGTTGTCCGATTGGAAATAAATTGTGTTTGCAAAGACATTGGGATTGAACATGCAAGTGATTAAACTGTGGTGTCCAATGAATGGATAGCGGGAGTTTCAGCAGGTGTATATATGAAGCGATTCACAATCGGATGGTCAAAATTTTGGTTGTATTTCGAATGTGGATATATTACGCCAGTTGTAACAATGCCAAGCCGAATGATTCGTGCACATTACGTGTAGATGCCAGAGTTTGAAAGAGGTCATGCTTTCGGAGTGAAAGGGACTGGTTGGACGAATCGAACAATCGCTCGACATCTGAGTCGAAGCAATGCGACGATTAGACGATGTTGGCAAGAGTGGCTCAATAACGGCAGATTTCAGAATCAAAACGGCAGCGGTCGACTGAGGACCACAACTGAACGGGAAGACAGAGCTATTGTCAGAGCTACTGTCTCAGCACCAGATTCGTCGTTATCAACCATCCGACATGTGGCCTTCACACGTGTATTCAATATGACCCTCGACAGATGGCTGAGAGAGCGGATTTTATGCTCACGCCGACCGTTACGCCGCTTACCTCTCACGCCTGTGCACCGTCAAGTCCGATTAGACGATGTGCACCATTAAGTCGAGCTCGATCAACTTGGAACTGCGCTGACTGGACATGTATAGTCTTTAGTGACGATTCTCGTTTCCAAGTGTGTCCTGATGACAACCGCAGACGTGTCTGGAGACGTCCAGGGCAGAGTGGGGATCATGGTGTTACTATCGCATCCCCACACAGGCCCACAACAGGGCGTTATGATCTGGTTGCCATCGTCTTTGATAGCCATACTCCTTTGTTAGTCATTTCTGGCACATTGACAGCATAGCAGAAAGTAGACGTCATTATACAACTGGTTGTGTTAACATTCCTTTTTAGACATCCAGGACGTACTTTTCAACAAGATAATGTCTGGCCGCACAAGGCATGTGCTGCTATGAATTATCTGCAAGCTTTCCTTACACTACCTTGGCCAGTTAGTTCGCCTGATTTCTCTCCCAAAGTGCTCATTTTGAACATTATGGAGAGGCGATTGCAACCATCTCGGAAGGTTGATGATTTAGCTCAACAGTTAGAGACAATTTGACACAAAATTCCGCAGGATACCATCTGGGAACTTTATCAGTTTACGCCACGCCGAGTGACAGTTGCATCCTGGCCATAAATGGACCAACGCCTTACTTACTTCTTCCCTTTGTCGCGACCAAACTCTGAAGTAAATTGATGAATTGTTCTAAAATTTTATTCGGATGTCTTTCTGTGTATATTCTGCACATCCAACAATTTTTATCGCAATCAGACAACCCCTTCTTGGTTCGTCGTTTTTTTGTTATAGAGTGTATTTTGATTCTTATTTTCATAATGAAGATTTATTATTAATATAGATGGATCATTTATAATTAATTATCAATATCATGATTTTTTTTTTCAAAATTCAATGATGTTTCAAATACAGAATATCTATCAGACTGACTAACTAGAATGAAATAGTAGCGTGTTTCAAAAGATTAACTGTTATAAAATTTTTATGTTATTAATTCTCTTCTCAGATAGTCGTTATTGAAAAAGGATTATCTGAGAAGATACAATGTCGTATGGAAAATATATTTACGTATTTCTAATTGTGAAAACGAAGAAATAACAATTTTCAGTTGCTAAACAACATTTTTAATTGTCAAATTAATAGCAAAATGAGTGTAATTTTGCATATGAATTTTACTGAAATAGCACTTATAATAAAATTGCTATTAAACTTTTACTTCTAATTGAATTTTTGAGTTAAAAATTACTTTAAGAATTTTTTTTTTCAAATTTTTTTAGTGATTCACGTGACAGAATGAAAACTGAAAATTTCAGTTTCAATTTTATTCCTTTTCATCTTTATTGTTACTTATTTATTTTATGTACTTTGTGTCATGAACTATTTAAGACTTTTAATATTCCACATACTTCAGCGTGAAGCCTAGTTTTAAAAATTTCTTAATTGAATATTAATTATTATTTAAAATTATGAGGAATCTTTGTTAAAAAATACGAATGCTATGATGTGTGGTTATAAGTAAATAGATCAAAATATTAATTAAAATAAAATTTTGATAAAATTTAATAAAAATTTAAAATTAATCAATTTGTAATGTGCGCATAAAATATTAAAAGACTGTAATAAAAATTTAAAATTTTTTTGGTGAAATGAACTTTGAAATTATGTTTATTTAAATAATGAAAAATATGAAATAATTCCACCTTTTTAATAAAAAGAATGTAAGACATTAAATGTTTTTTAAATGTAATTTTTTAATATTTATAAGTAATTCCTAGCTTTAAATAAGTATCATTTGTAAAGATCTCTTTGTATTAATTTTAATTAAAGGTATAAGTCTTTATTAAAAAGCTAACTTTAAGTTTCATATACTTTTTAAAAATCCACATATATTGTTTATCAGGTAAAAAATCGTCTGACATTCTTAAGTATTCTATTATATAAGACATTCCATTTAATGTATTCTAAAAATAGGGATTTTAATTTGCATCATCAACAATGTGTCTGCTATTAATCACCAATAGCAGACTGGATGGAATTCATTTAAGTGATAAATTGGTTTGTTAAAATGATTTATTCTCTTCGAAATTCCATCTAACTTGATCTATTAATTAAAAAACTTCTTTATTTCTCAGTGATAATGAAATCTTAAGATGAATTATTCAGAGAAATATCTCTAATGAAGTTATGCAGCTGAAAGGTTTCAAATGATGGTCTCTGACTATTTTAAATTTTCCGAGTTGAGAAAGATTATATATTCTTATTATTGCCTGAGTAATGATACTTTGGCATCAACTTGTCTTTTTTATCGTTTGCAAAGTTTATCGTTTGTTTTTAAAGGCTTGTATCTTTTTTTTTTGAATTTGTTAAGTAAATGGTTATTTATTTGAAATCTTAAGTTTGTTCTTGAGGGTGGGATGCTTAAAAGTATCCACGAACAGAAATTTTTTATTTGAATAGAAGCATTATATCTCCCCTGGTGTTCCTTTGATTAATGTCATAAAAATTGTTTTGAGAAAAATATTTTATTACAATGAATAATTTTTTACAATGTACTTGGCTTGTAAATGATTTATGGGTGTTTTTATTGGTGATAATAATGTATGAAGTGTGATGATATAAAATTTACAGACTTCAGGGTGTTTACGTGTCGATCGACCACGACGAGAAACGCCTTAGATCCGCCTCCTCGATAAACGAGCTCATTTTAAAACAGGAAAAAATGAAAAAAAAAAAAAAAAAAAAAAAAGAAAGGAAGAAGCTCATTAAATTGTTCAACAATTATGAAAGTATTGTAAATGATTGAAATAATTTTTATTTATTTCATTTGGTAATGTAATGTGGTAAGGCAACCAACTGAACATGTTATTTTACGCTTACGAAAAATGAGACAGTGGAAAATTCGTGTCCTGCGTGATAGAGGTCGAGCCAAAACTGTTCTCTTAGTAATTAACTGTAACTTTTTGAAGCATGACTAAGTTTTATGCGTACATATTATTTCCGAAAAATTTCTATTCCCCCTCCTCTCCGAAGATATTAAATACAGTGACAGGAATTATTTCACACAAAGGCACAGATAAGGAAAAATAACAAATGAAGGAGTAAGTTCACATTATTTTCATATTAACCAACATGATTTTAAAATGATAAACTATACTTTCTTCTTTAAAGAAATATAATTTCTTTGAGAGAGAGAGAATGCTGAAAAAAACAACTTTCATTCCTCATTGATCAAATTTAAGGTATCCTTGATACATTTGAACAAAAATTGTGCATATACATTCCCACATACATTGTGAATATACATTATTTTTCATTTTAAACTCTTTGGATATACAAGACATATTACTCAAGACTTTCCATCGATTTCCTATAATTTTTGAAATAAACAGTTTCTTTATCTTATCGAAGCATTCAGTCACAAGTATCTGCCATGCATTCAATCATGTGTATCAGCTTGTATTCAATCATGTGTATCAGTCTTGTATTCAATTATGTGTATCTGTCTTACCTTCGATGATGTATAACTTTTGTAAGTGTTTGTGGATATGTTTGAGTTATTTAATTTTGAAAAAATTCTTTACTAGGATGTCACGGCCGAACCGTGGGGGTGCTCCGACGTCATCGGGAAGCACAAATGGTGCCACGGGTGGTGGAGGTACCGGAATACCGGTTCCAGTGGTACAGCAGGCGCAACAGTACCTGGAAGAAAATATTAAAGCGTGGATGGAACCAGCTCCACCAACCCAGAGTAGGGAAGATGTAAGTAAATTTTGCTTATTTAAGTTTCATTTCTTGGAATCTTTTGGTGTCTGTAAGTGTTCATGCAATTAGTCACCTATTATTATTCACCTTAAAATCTTTGCAAAATGGACCCCGGTTAGAATAAACTAGCATTCCAGCTCCCAATTTTAAATTTAGTTTTAATTTCCCTTCCAGTTTGAAAAAAAAAATATGTTTCTTAATTTTTCTCTCTGCATATTTATAGATTATAAACTTCTTATACTCTGATATTGGATACCTTTTCCTAAAAAATGAAATGGATATTATTGGTAAATTTCATAAAAAAACACAGCCTCAGTTGCCAAATGGCTGTATATACGAAATCATGGCCGGCGTTGTTTTAGTCCAGTCATAACTTCGCACGCAAACTCTCAAGTTGCACTTTTCTGGAATGCCTATCAGAGTGAGTTGATTTAGGCATGGCTGATGAATGGATTTTTAATATCTCTGTGGCAATAGATGAGTGGCTGAATTGCTATTGGTCGTTGGAAAGGATTCTGGCGATTGTTGCCTCGTAAAGATTAAACAATTAATGAAAAAAAATTCTGTGAGTAGTCCGGAGAAGTTGCGGAGTGGCTGTATTTTCATTGGTTGTTGATATGCAGAGTGGAGTGTTCGGATTGGCTGCTCCAGAAGGGTTCCATTGAGTGGGTGGAGCATAAACAGTATGGGCTATACGGCTGATTGGAAATTGAATTTAAGAGAGATTTTAAAAGAATTTTAAAGAAGAGTAGGAAGATTTACAATTTTCTGAGTGAATTCTTACGAACCTTTCGTTAGCGTTGGTTGCAGATGTCTGAATGAGTCATTAAGTAAAAACTATCAGAATTTGATACTCTTTGTTGAAACAAGCTACTAAGTTCCTCGCATTATCTTAACGTTTAGATTTTTTTTAAAATTTATACTAGCTTGATCTTAAATTTACGCGGAAGTAAGATTTAATTTTTACTATGAAATATATGCCAGTATAAAATTTATTCTGCGTATTAATTTATTCATATGTGCATAATGTAGAAAATTACAGCTAATAAATGAGGATCAAAATGACGAGGTTCGTCGTCATTAGTCTTCGTATTGCTATTAAAGGTGGTTTTACACACAAAACAAGTAAAGAACCGTTTCATAATGATCACTTATTAAGCAAAATTATGTTAACTAAATATAAGTTTACTTTTAATTTTGCTTATAATATCTCGTTTTTCATCTCCC
The DNA here is from genome assembly GCA_019974015.1 of Nephila pilipes. NCBI lineage: Eukaryota > Metazoa > Arthropoda > Arachnida > Araneae > Nephilidae > Nephila > Nephila pilipes. Next base: position 192,557 of record BMAW01023839.1, on the reverse strand, counting down.
TCAATGAATGTTTTCCAGTTTTACCTTAAGCAATGATAGCAGAAGGACTAGTTCGCTTTATCTTCAAGTCGTTTCCTCAGGCTTTCTTTGCCTGAATGGCCGTCTCGTCCCCATAGTGGTCGAATAGGCTGGTAGTGATCAGCAGTTACCACAGTACTCCCCCTGCAGTCTCATCAAGCTTGCTTTGCCAGAATGGCCGTCTCGTCCCCATAGTGGTAGAATAGGCTGGTAGTGATCAGCAGTCGCTACAGTACTCCCCCTACAGTCTCATCAGGCTTACTTTGCCAGAATGGCCGTCTCGTCCCCATAGTGGTTGAATAGGTTGATGGTGATCAGCAGTCGCCACAGTACTCCCCCTGCAGTCATGAAGACGGAGAAGTCTGGAATCGGACTACTGGACGGGAACATCTACCAAACTGAGTGACGACATTAGAAGGAGGAACAGATGGAGTGTCCTTTTTGACAACGTCTGAAAACAGTTGAGATGACTTCAAACGGTCAATGGAAACAACATGTTGCTTGCCCTCTATTTCCAACGGGAAAATTTCAGGAGTCCTCTTCACTACCTTGTATGAACCAGTGTGAAGTGGTTCCAATGGTCGTCGAAATCGATCAAGGCGATTAAATGTAATTACGATACCTGATCGCTGTGCTCTTCTTCTTATCCATGATTTCATTAATGGATTACGAGGAAAGACAATGTTTTCAAAAATTGATTTAGTTAAAGCTTATCATCAAATCCCCATGCAAAATCAAGATATTCCTAAAACTGATGTGATCACTCCCATTGGACTTTTCGAATACGTCCATGTGACTTTAGGCTTAAGCAACGCCACGCAGACAATGCAGAGGTACATTGATAGTATCATCAGAGACATTCCTTACTGTTATGCTTATGTAGATGGTCTACTCATTGCCTCGACTGATGCTGAAAGTCACAAACGTGATCTTGAAACAGTTTTTGGTAGAATTCATGATCATGGCAAAATAGTAAACTCACAAAAATGCGTGTTGCGACAATGGGAATTACGATTTTTGGGATTTTTGGTTTCTCTTCGTAGGATTTCACCTTTTCCTGAAAAAGTTGAAATTTTGGTAAGATTTCCATTACCTAAACATGCGCAGGAATCTTAAGGATGAATATTAATTAAAAATTGCAAACAACTATATTGAAAAACTTCAATATATGTCATGAGACAAATTAAAGAAATATTTAATTGAAAAATGCTGAATTAATTGACGTATCTGCACTGAATTGGCCATGGTAGTTTATGGATATCGTAGCAGGTTCGCGGCTGGCGTTGCTTTCGTGGAATTGTTGGTTCGAACCCTTTTTCCTCTATGGGACTGCCGCGGTGTAGCGGGTTGATGCGCGTTAAATTTATTGAGGCTTCAAATCCTCCTGTTGGTGTGTAGAGGGAGGTACTAATTCAGGTGTTGTCCTCGTTACTTGACCGTGGTCCTAAATTATGATGTGCGTTGCCAATAGCCCCTCAAATATCTTCTCAGTGTTACCACAGTGCGGTACCTGAGTGGTTTTTGCTGCAAGCTCATAGCCAATTTTGTTTCCACCAAGTCTTGGGTGCGAGTCGTGAATTCTCTAAGGACTAGTCTTGTGCCACTGATTATACTCCATTAAATATGCTGAGGCTCCAAGTTCTTCCGCTGGCGTGAGGTGGAAATTTGGAGAGGGGGTACCAGATCAGATGTCTTCCTCGTCACTTGACCGTGTTTAAATTTTTCGAGGTGCATCACAAACAGCTCTTGTGCTGCCTTTAATTGTAACGTTAGTATGCAATAAATGTCTCAATGACTTTACTTAGAGAAAAATGACCTAATGCTACAATTTTCTCCTTTAAACAATTTTTGTTGAGCTACAGAAATTAAATATTGGGTAAGCCCATTTTCTATCAGTAACCTAATTGTATGTTGTAAATTAGTTTAACGAACGAATAAATATATATGTAAACTTTAGAGATGTGTGTGGATTGAAATAATATAAATAACTACGTGGAAACTGTGTCATCAAAATATTTCGGATTACAGGGTCTTCTAAACAAATAAAAGGAGAACGTTAGATACGAATGAAAACAAATCATTACATACAAATATACATCATATAAAATTTATTTCCCGTTCAATTTCTATTTCTGCCTCCGTAAACAGAAAAGCCGTTAATGACATCTGTATCATAATGGGAAAACAAGTACAGTTAATATTTTTCTTTCAGTTCTTACGTTCTTTGAAGTTGGGTAATGGATATGAAAAATTCCAACTACACTCTCAATACTCATTAAATTTATTTCCTTTCCAGTACACGCTTAGATGAAAAATTAAAGACATTTTCCTCAGGCTTGCAAATGGTAACTTTTCATTCATTATTCATTTGCTGCGCTAATAATAAGCTCGGCATATTTATTTCTCAATACTAAGCTGTTATGATAAGCTTAGACAAACGTCAAAAGTCATCAAAGAGCTCGGGTGCAAAATGAAAAGGCGAATTTAATGTTGGATAAAGCCTATTCTTTGCAAAATATTTTCATTAAATAGGAGCGAACAAATACAATCAATGTTTGAAGGTCGACCGTCTCAGGATGAATTTGGCGATAATTTCAGAGAGCTGTCATCATGAGTGAAAGTAGATAATTATCTTTTCGCGTTTGGTGATGATAATTTGAATGTCATTTATGATATTCAGATCAGAGTTATTTGGCGCAGGGGAATATGATTTTTATTCGAGAGTTCATTATTACTTTTTGAAAAGGGTTGTTTTAACGATGAGAACAGTCATCTCGCATTCCATTTTTGCATATCAACATGCATTGATTATAAAATGTTGTATTAAATTTTTGTAATTTTCAATCGAGAGGGGAATTTACAGTGATTAATTACAAAAGGATTTTTATTATATATATATACATATATAATAAATTAAAAATTATGCTAGTAAAAATTGTTTTAAGTAACACTGATTATACATTATCAGTTAAGTGATAACGTTGAAAAATTACTTACAAATGGTAAAAGATCCGTTACTTAGTTAAAGGATTTAGTAATTCGAAAGAAGAGAAAATTTAAAAATATAATTTTTTTTTCAGAAAAGATTGGTGGGTTGGTTTTATTAATGTCGAATTAGAAGCAACAATAGGGCTATTGACGACGAACCTCGCAATTTTGCTCTTCAGTCAAGTGATGAGGTTGGCATCCGATCCGGCACCCCCCTTTCCTAATTTCCATTCCACACCAAAGGGAGGATTTTGAGCCTCGACAGATTTAACATGCATCAACCCCGGCTATATGACGGGTTTTTAATGGCATCAAGGCTCCAACTCACAACTTGACGAATACCGCAGACTGAGAGTCCGTGACCATAACCTTTAGGCAACCGCGACCACATTTCAGAAAAGAAATTCAATTTTTAAGGGGGTAACTTTTTTTTAAAGACCTTCAAAATTGCGAATAAACGCCTTATTCAAAGATGTGGATGTCGTAAAAAATTTTCTGTTTTATGTACTTTATTTCGTACTATTTAATTCAATTTTGCTTTTTTAAAAAACTTTTTCTTTCTTTAAATTTATTCAAAAAATTTATACACTAAGAAAATCAAACGTTATTCACATTAAGTTTAACGAAAACTGACTGGTTCATAGCTGCATAATTTCTACTATAATCCATTGAATTTCGGTATGAAGTACTTAAATGGGGTGATTATAGTCGTTTCAGTTGCAAGATTGTACTTATTTTTAAAGAAAATATCGAAAACAATTTCATCTTGTTTAAAGTAAAAGATTGCCGGTTATTTGAATAGAAATCTAATATTGATAGATGATTTTGAATAACTATATTAAAAAGAAAAAAAATAATAAATTATTTATTTATTAAGAACCTAGTTATTCGAATGTCTTGAATGCTTAAGGTATCCGACTACGTTCGGAACCATGATTTTGAAAGAACGTATAAATGAATAATTTTTTTTTTGATATTTAGTATCATCTGAATTAGAATGTACATAAAAAATCATTTCAAAAGTTTTATTACAATGAAAAAGTTTTAAAATGCAATTTTTTTTTATCATGAAATAAAAAAAAGCACATTTTCAAAATATTCTCCTTTCGTGAAAAATCTTTCTATAACATTGTTATTCAGCATATGTATTGATATGACACCTGCACAGAGCCTGAACTAGGAATTTTTAATAATTCACATTATTTGCAGAGTTATTAAGAGACGCAATAACAACACGCGTTTTTTTTAAAAAAAATTCCTCCACTCTTATGCATTAAAATGTGAATAAATCCACTTATATAACATATATTACAAAAATCCTTGTTCAGGACCTTAAGAATAATATGAAAAATATTTCTGTCAAATTCTATCAATATATAGGAAAAGACATTTGAGTTATTGCCTTTCAAAAATTGTAAACATACTGAAAAAACGAAGGAAACGTCTGATATTAAAATACTTATAACTTGATTTCTATGTACCGTAGCTACAATTAGAAGATAGCTTTAGGAAGAGAAGAATTCAAATGTTTTATTGAATAAAAAAAAAATCGGTATTTTCTCCGAAATTCAAGTTTTTAACGTAGTCGGATACCTTAAACAATTTTTTTTCTTTGTGCTTAAAAAACTCTACGGTCTGGAGCTTTTTTTGAAAAGCAATTATGTTAAACACCGTAGAAAATTAAAATAATATATATGCTATTGCTATAAAATTGAATCAAAAATAATATTTTTATTTAAAAAAACGATGAATACGATTTCGCTGATGGTCTTTTAAAGCCACAGAGAATAAAATGTAATTTTTTTCCCAAATATATCAAATGTGTGGTTCTAATTTTTTTATAATACTAAAATATTCCACTAAAATAAAATAAAAGTAGAATAGTTTAGATTAAAAATTCTAAATTATAAATGACCCAACTTAAATGGATGAAACTAAACCCCTCTCGAGACTATGGGTTTTGATTCGATCCAACCAATCTAGAACTGGATCTGTTCATCATCAACTACGTAGTCACTAAACATTTCAATCTATCGATACACTTTCCAAGAGTTTCTGTGCCGTAAACCTGTTTGGAGCATTCTAGATTTTATTCTTTGCCCTGGAGTTCTTTTCTGTTTGATGGCACTGCAGTAAATAAATAAATGTCATTCCCTCTCTTTTTTTTTATTCCATAAAAATAAAAACTTCTGGATTCTATCTACGATTTCAGAATAGGAAAAAATTTTACTGATAAAATGTATACACACGAAAGAGCGCCTTTTATTTCCTTTGATTTGGAAGAGAGATAAAACCCATGATTTTATGAGCAAGGACTTATAGAAATTTCCTTCTGAATGGAGTTCTGTAAAAAACTTCGAATGCGTAGAAGTAAAAACGAACTTGGATGAAATGTTTGCTAGATTCCACGCATACAGCCTAAGGTACTAGAATTTTACTTTTTGAGTGATCGGTCTAGTGTAAGGTTATAAATTTTTCAGAATTTCATAAAACTTTGCAAGTATTAATTTTTTTTGACTAGCTAGGGAGTATAAATATTTGTGAAGCTTTGTTTTTATTAAATTATTTAATATATATACATTACATACTAACGTCAAATTTAGAACAATTTAGTTTGACATGCATACGTATAAGAGATTATAAATATTGACAAAGCTTTGTCTTTTTAAAACTATTTGAAAAATGTACATTGCATACTAACAGGAGATAAATTAACAGGAGATAACAGGAGATGTTTCGTCACTTGTTCTTATGAGAACTACATTTGCTCCATTCACATCACATTAATTATATTCAGCATATTAATTATTGTGATTTTATTTTTCTTCCACATACTCGTGTGGAGCTTTCACCATCATTAAACATCCTTGCTGCAGCGCGATTACCGTTTTCTTTCGCGAATTGAATGATTTTGACATTTAAAACCATCTCTAGGTTTGTTTCGTTTGGCAGGACACATATTTTACTACAAAAAGAACACTAAATGAACTGTATTATTTCGACTAAAGCATGTGCGATTTGCTGAAGCTTTAAATGTGATATTCAAAATCAAGATTTCAAATGTTTGGAGAAAGAGGAAGCATCTGACTCCTAATTCTACGATTTCATTCGGGTCAGAAGTAATTGTTCTTACCCAAAACTGTGAGCCGTTTTCTCGAAAATCTAGAAAGACATTCTAGGGCACATCTGCATTGAATGTAATCCAGCCTATTTACAGAATTATTTACTCCCTCAAAGCATCTCCTCCTCTCATAAATATTGTTCCCCTTAATATCAGTACGTGTTATTCGCCGGAAAATACGGCACGTACACTGCATGATAACATGTGATAAATTAAAGCTTAATTTTTTTAAAAATTTTTTTTGAATTGATTAAGAATTCGTTAGAAAGTGAAGTGCAAAAATTTAATGTTATTTTAAAAAGAGAATAAATAAGTTTTTTTTTTTTTTTTTTTTTTTTAAATTTCTTTTCTTTTGTCTCTTTTTAAAGAGTAGCCTCCAGTCTTTAAATTGACATGAATAAGAAATCAATACAATAGTTAAAATGTTACAGTATCAATCAAAATTTTAACAATTACTGAATTAAAATATATATAATACGTTTAAATGGCCACGATAATCCAGTGGTCATGGTTTCAAACTTGTGACAGGTCATGTTTTCCTCGAGACATGCGCTCGGGTTCAGATGCCACAAAATACTTTCTGTGTAGCGGAGCGATGCAAGTTGAATCTGTCGAGGTTCCAAGTCCTTTGGCGTAGTGTAGAAGATCGGAGAGGGAGGTGTCAGCTCAGGTGCCGTCCTCGTCACTCGACTGATGCTCTAAATTATGAGGTCAATCATCAATAGCTTTCGTGTTTTTTTTTAAGTGCTACGTTAATATGATCATTTCGAAAGAGATTTATGAAAGAGAAATTCCTTACTCTCTTGTATCTACTCCCTTCAACAAAAACGCCAGAAGTTAAAACGTCTTAACAACTAGCATGAGAGAGACGTCTCTTTTAGCCTGGTTGGTAAAGGTGTGACAGGTCAACTTCTTTCTCCGAAACCATTGGTCCAGGGTTCGAAACAGCCACCTGCAATCAAGGTAAAACAACTAATCTTCCCCTCCACGGGATCTGAAATCATCAACGCCGAAGTGGTGACCCAGGGCAGCACAGCCTAAAAACTACTGGTTGCATATGCCTTCGATGCAAAACACTTGCCTCTGTATCGCACATAAATCATGACTACTGATATCCCTACTGCGGCGCACGTGACGACGAGACCCGCCATACAACTAGAAACAGCTGATGATATCCAAAGGAAACAGTTCCGAGCTAAATTCAACACAGCGAGGAGGGAATATATATCAATAGCAGTTATGGCTGGAAAAGCAATCTTCCCTACATATATCAATCAGAATGTTTCTCTTTCTATCATCTCGACGATAATGGAGGTGGAATTCGCTGCGGCTATCTTCAACAAAAACGCCAGTAGTTAAAGCGCTATAATAACTAGCTCGAGATAGACGTCTCTTTTAGCCTGGTTAGTAGAGAAGAAACAAACAGCGGCCAGTAAACTTGCCTTCTGTACCAGTGGACCAGGTTTCGAAACAGTAATCGCTGGTATACCAAGGCCAAAATTAACTCTCTCTCCACGGGGTCGGGAACACCGAACGCTGAACTCTCATTAGCTGTCTTGGTTGGTTTCAAGCGATATATGATAAAATTATGGAGTCTGAGGTACCCACTGAGATATCATTCTCGTCACTAGATGGAGGTCAGTTTCCAGAAACCCGATCTTTATCCATTGTGGGATATTTGTTAATGACTAAATACAAAATCTCTTTATTTTTTTTTTTTACATACGAGGGCTATTCAGAAAGCATGGAACGTTTTGGAATTAAAAAGAAACTAAGTTAAAGAAAAAAAAATATTATATACATCAGAAAGAGCGACTAAAATTCTACTTTTTTACATAGTCACTAAACAAATTGAGATGTTTATCATAGCGGTGGACAAGCTTTGAAATTCCTTCGTGATAGAATTCTGCCGCCTGCGATCTCAGCCACTCAGCGACGCGCACCCGCAGTTTCTTGTCGTCTCACCCACGTCTCATCATCAGTTACGATTCGATCCAGTAATGAGTCACCATTTCTGTCGTAGGCCTCCATAAATGCCAAAGCTGCCCCCATTCGCTGACCTTTATGGTGGTCTGTAAGCAATTTCGGCATCCATCTTGCACAAAATTTGCGGTAGCCTAGCTTTTGTGTGACAATTTCAAACAACAAAGTCTGTGAAACTTGTGGAAAACTAAGCGAAAGCTCCGTTATTGTGAAACGGCGGTTTTCACGAATCTTTTCATCAACTTTAGCGACCAGTTCATCAGTCACAACGCTAGGGTGTCCACTCTTCTTTTCATCGTGAACGTTAGTTCGACCATTTTTAAGCTGAATGCACCACTTCCGAATTGAACTTTCATTCATTACTTTGTTTCGGTACACTTCACGTACTTGTCGATAAATTTCCATAGGTTTTAGATTTTTTTGCCAACAAAAAGCGTATCACAGACCGCACCTCACAACTAGCGGGATTTTCAACTGCAGCGCACATTTTAAATTTGAATATCGAAAAAACGGACAGCTTGGAAATGTCCCCGTTGTGATGGCTGGACACCGACTGAGATGCCGAGCACGCAGACACCAAAATATACGTGATCGGCGCGCGCCTAGCAATGTCAGACGGAAACGTTCCTTACTTTCTGAATAGCCCTCGTATTAGAGATATATAAAGCCTCATATACGCTACTCACAGCTTTCAATAATCTGTTCAGCGTCACAGAACTTTAAATAAATCTAACTTTAGTATTTAATTTATCTTTTGGGGATATTTCTTCTCAGCGAGTTTATAATTTAATGTGTGAAATGTTTTATATTAGAATGTTTCAATATAATTCTCGCGTTCCTTAACCTAAAATGTGGGACTCTTTCTCCCATGTGTAGCAAGTTAATCGAAATTCATTCATTAATCAAATACTTTACTTTTTTTTTACTTCTCTTAAATTAATTGGGTTACAAGTTTCATTTCTTTTTACTTTCATCTAATTTGGTGTAATTGAATTAAACAAATGCTTCAAGTCTTCTTAATGAAGGGTCAATATGCTAACTCGAATGATTTAATTATTGCACATACGCTTAAAACAATGTTGGTAATAGAGTGTTACTAAAATATAACATACTAATAGATGAGTATTACATTTTATATGAAAGAAATTATTTTTATGTTATACATGATAGAAAAGATGTGCGTTAGTTATAAAATTAAAATAATAACAGTAATTATTCGAAATAGTTTTCTCCAAAAAATTTGAATCACCTGTCTAAATGAATGCTTTGACGGTTCTTGTACCATATATTAAAAAGAGATAGTTATGTAGGGAAGAAAGGATTTTCAAGTAAAATTATAAATAAATTCAAATTAATAGAAAATATTTTCACCAAATGGCGAAACTGGGATAAAATTCTTTGGTGAAAATATTTTGTAAAACTTCAGTTAATGATTAATTAAAAATATATAAAGAGACTTATTTATATCAAAATAAATCTCTTTATCAAATTCAAGTTTTATGCACGGAGATAGATTATTACTGTTACCTGCGTATAAACTATCAAATAAAGGCGAAAATAAAAATAACTTAAGTGAAGAACACATTAAAAAACGAAACTAGTTTTTAATGCCTAGTTAAAAAAAATAAAGCTAATGACTTGGATGTTAACACGAAATAAAAAGTAACCAGTTTTTTAACACTTTTTTTTCCGCTTCTTTATTTTCGATACATGGAGAATGACATTGATTGATTCTGCTTAAAAGAAAATTAATTAAAATAGGTTATTATCGTCTCTTAAAAAAATTAAAAAAAAAACACCCTCAAAATAGAGTATTATGTTTTAAGCAGTGCTGTGTTGCTAATTATGTAAAAGGTACTTACTCAGAAAAAAAATGCAACTTTTCTATAATGGAAACAACTGGTTTTGAAAACCTTTAAGTGAGTTGTTAAAAAAAATTATTGTTGTCAGCTGTGGTATTTTGAAAAATAACTCTTAAAATACGTTGGAAAAATTGAATATACATAATTGTTCATGAAAAAAACAGGCGTTGCAAGTTTTTTCTGTATTTTGCAATGAAAGAAATTGCTTGTTTTTTTATACCTTTATTTTAGTTAATTTACCTTATTGTAGTATACATATGTATATCATTTCCAAAGTGTGATTAATGGACTCGAATTTTTCATTAAAAAATTTGCTTATCACATTTTTTCTTAAATAGTATATTTTTTAAAAAAGTATTATTATAGGATTTAAGCATTTTTGTGTTATAATAAAGTATTAAATATAAAATCTTTTTTCTCTAGTTTTGAAAGTGTAACTCAAAAATAATATGTTGCTACTTAATTAATTTACCCCTTCTGATTAGTTTTCTAAATTATATGTGTTAATCATGAATTAATATGCATTATCTAATTTATTGTTACGCCATACAATCAGAAAAGTAGAATATTAAACATATTTTAAAAATTCATACCATTCTGATAAAAGTGTATCGATAAATAAGCCAGGATTTTATTTTTGATTCCGGTATGCTTCTTTTATTTCAAATTCCAAAAAAAAAATACTCACCTTCCCTCTTATTATGCGGGCCGCGGTAGCCTAGTGATCAAGGCCGTGGATTCGCGGCCAGCGGTTTTCGTTCAGTCGCGGGTTAGATCCTTGGCCGCCAAAGACCCGCCGTGTAGCCGGGGCTGATGCACGTTAAATCTGTTCGGGGCCCAAAGTCCTCCCGTAGGCTTGGTGTGGATGTTAGGAGATGGGGGTGCCAGCTCAGGTGTCTTCCTCGTCACTTGACTGTGATTCAAACTAAAACTAAATCCCTCTTATTATGAACATTATGGGAAAGATGTTGTAAAATATCTGAATAAACAATTCATCGCTCTTTTATATGTTCCATCAAATCCTCCATAAATTCATTTAGTTCAGCCATTAAGTGTCTCATATAATTCTTACGTGTTGCCATAGCAGCTACTGCGACCCAGCAAATAATTACAAAAAGTATATTAAGATTTTACGCATATTTTACCGAGTTACTGAGAAAAACAATATAGAATTATCGGTAAAGGATCGAGGTTAAAACTCATTATTTATTGGTAAACTAGTTTTTTCGCTTGCCTGTAGATGACACTTTTTAAGGGGTGAGTGTAATCTCTGCTTACATACCGCCCCAGATAAAGTAACATACTCGAGAGAGAAAAAGAGTGAGAGAGAGCTCTGTAATTTACCGCAGGTGGCGCATACGTTAAAAGTAAACTGCGCCATCCTAATGCGATAAGAACATAAGCCGAATAATGTTGTTATTGTTAACTTCGTTCGGCTACAAATTGAGTAATAAATAAAAGTGAAGTGATTGTATATAAAGTTATTAGTAAAAAAATTAGAAAGAAAGTTTATAAATCAAAAGTGGAAGTGAGATATGAGTAATAAAAACGAAGTGTGTTTTTTGCTAACACTAGTGAACCGTTTTACTGGTATTGAGATCCGTAATTATATAATTAAACAATTAATTGTCTATCTGTAAGCAATATATTTGCTAAGGATATTTTCATAACTCTCTCCACCCCCCCATATATATATATATATATACATATATATTGAGCAATTCTGGTGATATAAAGATCACGCATAATTTGAGTACGGGAAATATACTTCTCTCATCAATGCAGTCAAGATATATTTTATGAAACGCATACTTAGACATAATTTTCTATTCTAGACAAATTTATTCCTCTTTTATTCACATTTTTCTTCTTTCCATTCACAATCTTTTCCCTAATTTCAAAATCATTCACCTAGACATAATATCCGATAATTACTATGAAATATTCTTTCTTCTTCTCATTGACATACTGTAATGTATTCTTATTATTGAACTAGGTAAGGCTATACCCAGTACCCGTAAATGGGATATTAGTGAAGATAAATAGTTAATATAGCTACAGCGTACTACTACCGTTATTAGCCAATACGGGGAAACGCTCTTAATAAGATTTTTTTTATTCAATTCTTTACCCTTCAGTGTCAGGAAATTTGTTTTGTTTGTATGTGCTTGAGTATTTGAGTAATAGGTAGATTCAGATATTTTAGATTGTTTTCGAATATCTTACTATATTATTGATCGATTAATTAATTCGTAAGAAATTATTTTGATCCATGTTTTTTGTGTTTTTGAATGCCTATGTATGAGTTTTTGTGCAATGAAATGAAATTCTCTACGATTTTTTTTAAAAAAGAAATATCTTTCGGAGTTCTAGATCGATTAATGGATTTTAGAGTATTATTTGGTTCGCTATTTTTTGTACGTTCGTTTCGATGTATCATACACTTTGAAATAACAGCTGGGTTTTGTGATGTTTCTAAATTTCTCTCTCTCTCTTTTTTTTTTCCTTGATGAACAAAAGTATTTGGAGAATTCCTCTTGATTGATTTTTATTGAACTTATACGAATAAAATAAAGCAAATATGAACTAAATAAATATAAAAATTCACGAAATGTACTTGAATTATGAACTTCATAGAAGTAATATATTTTAGTATTTTGTGATCTGCACTTATAGCTTTCAAATATTAAAATGTATATTCTACTCAGTATAAAAACGAGATTATAAAAACTAAACTATTAATTTTTTAGCTTCACGTTGATGCTAGACGTGTTTTATTAAGTAAGCACCATTTATAAATATGGCAGTTACGTCACTTTTGTCGCCATTCCACGCATGTGCACTGAATACCTACATTTGTTGGATAATCACAGACGCCAGCACGGAAGCATTCGTCCGCTTTTGATTTTGTTTTTGAGCATTTAAAATATCTCAATCGAATTAAAATGTCTCCAATTGTGAAATATGCCCTATGATTCGGTTTCTAAATGAAAAATGCTTCTTAAGTATTGAAATTCATTAGCAGATAAATGAAGTGCGTGGACATGTGACATCGGAAACAAAACAGCGATCCATAGAATGAAGGCATTCAACAACATCCAAAAAAGAGAAACTTAAGCAAAAAATTTCCTAGCACAAAATAATACAAACTGGGTTTTGGGATTGGCAAGGGTTTTTTCTTATAGAATGTTTACCTTGAGGTGACAAAATATATCCCGAAACATATTATGACACCATACCTAAACTGCTTCGTTCATTTTAGAATGAAAAACACGGCATACTCAGTAAAGGGATTGATTTGTTTGTGATTGCATGGCAATGATCGCCAACTCGTGCCTTATTGAACCCGAGATCTCATCGCATTATATGGCTAGGAATATCATGATCTCCCTCAGCATAATCCTGATCTGGCGCCCAGTGACTACCTCTTGCTCATTTACTTGAAATAGCCTTTTGGTGGTCATTGTTTTGACGATGATGATGATGTCAAATGGCCGTGATGCAGTGGCTATCCCATCATGCGACAGATTCCTGTTGGGATGAAATACAGAAGCTGGTTATATAACATAATATGATACGTGCCTTGAATGAGTATAGTTAATTATGCTGAATAGAGTAGAGAAAAGGTCTAGGCTCTAATATAAATATAAAATTGTAGAAAAATGCATTTTTTTAAAATATCAGAACGATACTTGCTTAATGAACACTCTAATATATGTGCTAAATTAAAACAAAATGTTAAACTTTTTTTTATCACTTTTATGTATGAAAAATTTGCACAAAAGTATTATAATTTAATGTCATAAAGATACCATTATTCGATCCCTAATTATACATAATACGGAAATAAAAATTCATAAGTATTTGTTAGTTACATTAATTAAATATCTTTGATTTACATTTGACTTATTTCGTGCTATTAAGTAAACATGTTACCTCGAGAAATTTTCTTTTGCATTTAACATAATTAAGTAAATTGGAACTAAATATATTAAATCTGTTTTACCAAATTTAAAATACATTAAAATGCCTCTATACTGTATCATAAAAAGAATTAAGTACGTTTGATGTAGTTCTGCGACGGACACAAATACTTGGTTCCTAAGTATTCTTATTCCTAAATCCCTGCTCTTTAAGAAGCAACATTCTCGACCAATATATCCTTCGAACAGCAACAAAAATATCCTTAAGACGCATTCAATCCTTTGTATGGACTTCTTTCGGTGATCAGGATCGATTGTTTAATTAAGATCAGGATAACAGGATACAGTGGAGAGATAAACGAATGGGTAAATTTCTCCGGTCATCCATGTCACGTGATTGGATAGCATGGCTGGCTTCCAAACGCATTTCTCCAGAGGTAAGGATTACGTTGATTACTTAAGGTGAAATGTGGGTAAGGTTTTGGGGAGTGAAACTGCTAGATGCTCTCCGAGACATTGCCTCCTGAAAATAATTCTTTTACGAATTTGTATTTTCTAGCGTAATTCTGAGGTAGCAATTTTATATTTAATTTAGCGTTTTGAGACAAAATTATATAGGGGTTTTCGCACATATTTCACCAGAAGTTATGTTTTTTGTCGAGGTTTCAAATCCTCCTGTCGATGTGGTACATAATTTTGGAGAGGGAGGTGTCAGCTCAGGTGTCGTCCTCGTCACTTGACAAAGGTTAAAAATTTCGAAGTCCGTCTCCAGTTGTCCTCGTGTTGATATTAAGTGCGACGTTGATGAATTATCAATCAGTCAAAAAATAAATAAGAATTTTGGAGCTTTCAGGTGATGATAATTGTTAACCTCTTCTAGTAAATGGACCGAGTCTTATATAAATTAAATATAATTTGGATTAATTTGTAGTTTATTAACGTCTGGTGATAAGCCACAATCAAGTGACGAGAACGACACTGGAAGCCCCCCCTCTCCAAATTTTAAACCACATCAGTGGCAGATCTTAGGGCATCAACTAGATTTAATGTGCATCAGCCCCGTAACACGGCAGGTCTTCAGCGACATTACAGATCCAACTGACGACTCGACGGAAATATCGCCGGTCTCAAGTTCGTGACCATGGCCACTTGGATACCGCGGTCACAAATTAAATAAAAATAACGAAGAGTAATGAATAGAAGTAATGAGATATATTTATATACTGCGGATAATTTAATAGTAGGGAATTTATGGTAAAGGGAGGGACATGAAGTTTACAATGTAGAATATAGTTTTGTGCTTACGTTGTATAGAAGAAAAATATTGGATTATACAATATTGGGAGTTGAGCTTCTAAGAACGGAAGGTGAATCATATCTATTTTAGAAGTTTTATTATATATCAGGAGTTCAGTATTTGAAAGCCTTGAAATCTTGTAAGAGAAATTACAAGGTTTCAAGGTTTTCAATTGCAAGGTTTATTATAGATCCAATCAACAATTGAAAGATTAGTAAATATTTATAATATTGTTACGGAAATATTGTTCCTCTCTGAGCGTGTGTGTGCGGAGTGCAAATCAAGTCCAACTCGGGGGATAACAACAAATGACGATTTATTCGTAAATCTTCAAGGCAACACACAGGTACCACGGCTTGGACAATAACAGTACACAAATACACAGTGACACAGAAACAGGAACGAAGTACACTTTTGTAGACAGTCACAATTATTTCAGCAACGTTCAGCTCACCAGTTTGTTACTCCTCACTACGCACAGCCACCGCAGTAAAATGCTGCATTTCCTGGGCAGGATCCGACAATTCTCATTAGATATACGCTGCATTTTCGCAAATTCACCCGGCATGCTTTAATTCCAAGCGCCGAAAACTTCAGTTCATCCCCCAATCGATCTCCACAACAAAGTCTCCAAAGACTGACTCACTTAGTTCTGCTAGATTCAGGCCGAACTTTCAGCGGAATCACTCGATTCGTTTACAAAGCAGACTCCACAGACAAACTGATTCCGTACACTGACCGATTCTTCCGAAAGACTGACCTTCCTACTGCAGCTCTTGGTGTATTAACACCTTTCCCGGACAGGTGTGACTTCACGTGGGAAAATTCACGAAAAATTCATAACTTTCTTCCCGTTCGATTGCTTGCTTGGGTTCTAGCGCCTTCGAGTACTTTCCATTTGTCGCCATTCTCGCCAAGTTGCCAAATGGTCGCCAAGGTGAAGGGGTCATTGCTTAAACTGTCTTTTATTAACTGTTGACATCTTTCAAAATCGATTTTTTTTCACTCTATAATAGAAACTTTGCAGGGAATCAACAACTCATGATCGTAACAATATTAATCTTTACGTTCAGACGTGTATAGAGAGATCATAACTATAGAAGTAATAATAAGTATGTCATGTTTTGATTCTTCTAAGGATCTTGATTATCTGATCTGACTATTGTAGCAATGGTCGCAAATTCGTGTCAGGTGTTGCTTCCGTCGATTCTTGTACTCGAGCTCTATTGCAATTAAAGACCTTGAAGCGGGGCTGATGGTTATTAAATCCAGTCTAGATCCAATGTACTCCTTTTTTCGTGGTGTTGGAAGTTTGGAGAAAGAGGTGCCAGTTCAAGTGTCATCCTTATCACTTGACCGAGATTAAAAAGAACAAATTCCTCCACCAATAGCCCTTGTGTAACCTCTAATTGCAAGGTTAATAATCAATCAACCAGTCAATCAATTTCAACTGATTCTTACTTGTGTGAACTGAAGTGGATATTAATGAATCACGAAGGCATAATTAAGTGAAGGAAGTGCTCCCAGGGGGTTAGTACATTGTTTTTAGTCATACAGAATGGAAAAAAATTCCCTGTATAATTTAAGATGTGAAATAATTTTTTGAATATATATATATATATATATATATATATATATATATATATATATATA
>BMAW01023839.1:45378-175702 GCA_019974015.1 Nephila pilipes | reverse complement strand
TATATATATATATATATATATATATATATATATATATATATATATATTGTGGAGGGTGAGTTATTATCAGAATCTGAGAAGAAGGGCTTAGGATTTTAAATATGGAAGAATGAACAGATAATCAACTTGTGAAGATTTTCTGATATTATTATGTATTAAAGCTACTCTTGTGCTCTCTCATAGAATGCATTTGGGGGCCTTTTTTTTAAATGGCCTGCTTTTAGAACTATGATATTCGTCTTGATTAAATATTTCGAGACATAAGTGTCTGTCAAATGTATTCTTCAAAATGAAAAATCACGCACAATTCGCTGTTAGTCCACCTCTCTGGGGCTTACCTTCTTTAGGTAAGTATGAGCTTAATGATTCCAATGTACCCTAGAGATCTTTTTATTCCCGGTGAGGTTTCCTATCTTTGGTAAATACGGGCGACGGGCATTTTTGGTACTCTTGCGATCTTTCTCTGTTTTCGACCCTTCTTGTCAACTGATTTTTACCTTCTCCCCCTCATTCTTCCAATGTCTTGATCACAGATACACATAATTTAGTGCAACATAGGTGGTTCAGGCTCTTGTGCCGTAAACCCTAACTGTTGCAGCAAGACCAATCTTGATAAAGTATAGGGGACATCGCTGAAGAACTAAGAACATCGTCTCGAAACTGTTCTTGAGAATTTGGAATAAGTCCTCAATTTCCCCTGATCTCACTGCACCAGATGTTATCCTCCATGGATACTTTCACAATTAATCATTTAACCATTGTTCGATTATCTGCTTAGGAATTCGAGAGGTACAGCTAGAGATATTGCAAGTTGTTATGAAAAATATAATGGAAAGAGTCTATATTTATGAACTAAGTAGTGGTGATTCTCTATGAAATATTATTTTCAATATCTAATACGATAAAATTTTTCAAAAAAATTATATTATGAATATAAATATAAATTTCGTATTATATAAATCATTAAAAATATATTCATTTAAATTTGTTGTGGGACTTTCAATCCACTCTGTGTCACGTTAAGGCAGTCTTTACTACATATTGAATAAAATCCAAGTTTTTTTCTTTTTGAATGTCTTTTACATTGAAAAATATCCCCATTCTTGTATAATATTTATATACTAGAGCATAGAGAACATAGCAATTGAAAACACGAACAATTTCCTTTCGAATCTTTAGTGAGGATAAATTGATTTTTTAAATTTTAATTTTTTTAACCTTGAAAATTACGGAATTTTGTAAAGTTTCTGATTTTTAAGAACACAAAATGCTGCGCGAATGTGTGTGCGCGTTCGTGTTGTAACCACATATTAATATAAGTATACAAACGCTGATGCTTTTTTCTGTAAAGAAGTGTACGAAATTTGTAATTACGGAGTACTTTTAATTATATTTAATCCAATTATAAAATTCTTACTGCGCAGTCATTCTAATGACATTTATCAGAATTACAGGACTTTTTAATTACATATTCTAATTACTTTCGTTATAATTACAGAGTTGTAATTGTATATTGATTCCAATTACGGAATTCTAATTATTTTTCACTCTATAGAATTTCAATTATATTAATTGTATGGTTCTAATTGCATTCATCCTAATTATTGATTATTTCTCAATTTTAAGAGAGAAGAAAAAGGATAAGGAAAGAAAAATAGAACAAAATAATGTAGAAGATTAATCTATATATATATATAAAGAGAGAGAGAAAAGGTTAGTTACGAATACGATTCTTGAATTATTGGAACCATTTTCCATTTCTTATGTTACTCCTACTGTTCTTATTACATTCTGGTTATAATTGATTTTTCGATAGTTGAAGAAAAAAAAACAAACACTTTCCTTCGAATAATTGTAAAGTTCAGAGTACAGTTATATAGATCGATATTAATATTTATTTAAAAATTG
The DNA here is from genome assembly GCA_019974015.1 of Nephila pilipes. NCBI lineage: Eukaryota > Metazoa > Arthropoda > Arachnida > Araneae > Nephilidae > Nephila > Nephila pilipes. Next base: position 173,794 of record BMAW01023839.1, on the reverse strand, counting down.
AATATTTGTCACTAATTATATGTACGACATGATGTACGTTTTGTACAATTTCATCGTACGTCCTAATGTAATAAAAGGGATAAACATTTTAAAAGGTGGCAAATGATGTATTGCTTAGCATGGATCAAATCTCAATACAAGTGAAGAGAATATTTTCGAAATACGGAGTTATTGTCACTGAATTAAATGGGCTCCCAACCCCCTGTTTAGTATGATGTAAAAGTTTTCTGAGTAAAGTGCCTTCTCTCTCTCAGATGTCGATGCATGCTGCCTTGACTAAGATCAATGTTATTAGGTTCATTACCACTAACTCAAAGTCAAGATTCGATTGATTTTCGTTCTATTAAGAAATTATACTTCATAGATTTTTGAACGGAATTTTATCATAGATTTTGCGAGAGAGGTTCAAAAATGCTTGCATTTGAAGACAGAGGGCATCATTAAGGTAAATTGTTGTTACCAATGTGTGCCGCCATCTGTTAAATGGAAGCGAAACAAACTGACATCGATTCGTAAGCTAATTTTGATTTGCTAATCATTTACTGCCAAATCTCGAAGTTTGTTTGCTGCTGTGTCGAGTTGTTATCGTCGGTGAAATCTGGATTCATTATTATGCCCTGGAAATCAAACACAAATCAAAACGTTAGGTTGCTTTCGGTGAATATGTTCCATAAAAGGCCTATATGGTCTCATCGGTCGGAAAAGTTATGACGGAGAATTTTTTAAGCGCGGAAGGCGTCATGATAACGAATATGATAACGAACTTAGATAGCTATCTAGGGAATCATGATGTTCAGTAAAAACAAACCATTTTCGATGTTACAAGCACCATCTCATAGAATTTCTAAGGACTTATTGAACGACCCACGTAATTATCATTTTTACCAGCTACTACTGTTGGAATTGAAGGAATCTGAAATTAAGAAATTTCATGTGATGGAAAACTAATTGTGAAGTATTTTATCGCAATTTATTGTATTTTTTTTTATTTTATCTATTTTTATAATGTTATAATTATTAAAAATGTCTACTTAACTGACAATATAAAAGTTTGAATGTATATGCATTAAAGACTGTTTTAAGTGAGCCACTGTTTTCTCATTAGTATGCTGTGTGTGTTAATTATGTCAAGGCCAAAGTAAAAAGTAGAATATTTTTATTACCGTTTCCGAAATGGTGTGAATATTTTCAAAATATCAATTCAAGTTGCTTGCGTTGCAAATTTAAGACTGCTTAGTGCTTGTAAAATTCATTAACATTCAATATTTAAAAAAAAAATCTTTAAATAGTGAGATTTTAATTTTGTTATTGAATGTTCTTACTATCATTTCCTTCAGTTTTTCTTTTTGTATTCTTCTGTAAATTTTATGTATCAAATTTAGAATGGATGTACTTGTATTTTTCTTGATTAAGAACATTAGGCAGTCCAATTAAAGGCAGTGTTAATTTGAAGGACACACTTGTCAATGTTATTCACCGCCAGTTTTTCTTTACCAATGTCTTCTTTGAGAGACAACATGGACAAGAAAGCTACTTTAAATACGTATGGTATAGAAAATGACATTGATTGACCTAATTATTTCTGCGTTATTACTTCTATAAGAAAACTGTTTTGTAAAGAATGATATCTGTTATCTTAAACTTCAAGAAAAATAAAGCAGGCGATGAAATGATTGAGAGCTCAAGGCATGAATTGACATTTAGGTTGAAAGAAACAATTTTTTTCTCTTACTTTTTTGTTAAGATTATAATTTAAATTTCTGGAAAGTGTTTCCTGATTACTGTGACATAATATTATTATACGTACTTTTCCAGTCCTTATTTTTTAAAACTATGACATGGCTATTCATTTTCTGAAGGATACAAAAAAAAATTAAATAAATTCGAATTATATGTAATTAGTAGAAGATTACCTAATATGGAAATCTGACTTGATAGAAGTAGAAATAAAAAAATACGGTATAAGGGGGCCTTCTAACGTAGGTTAAATATTACTTTTGTTTGAGAGTATTATGTCTTCGATGAACGATATTTATGACTACTTCCTTTTTAAAGTTCGTTTTTATTAAATTCCTTCTATTATTTCACACTCTCCCTATATATATCTTGTTCAAATTTTCAATCGTTAATAAAATACTTTTTATTCCTCCACTCAAGTTCAAATACAATTTTTTAAACTTGTAGTGGATGACACTTGATGTTAATACATTTTTTTTCAAATATTAATTACATTTAATTGGTGGAAATGCAGTTTAGCCCAACCACTTGGCGCGATTTCAAAAATTGCCAAATTTAGCGTGCTTTTTTTTTTTTTTGACTGAACGTTAAGTCCACGAAAGGGACCAGGATAGCCACATTTGGTAAAATATCGCCTAATAATTCCTGTCGCCAAGGGTGGTTGGGCTAAACTGCATTCCAATTGTTGAATTTATCGGAGGAATTTATTTTGCCACTTAATTTTGTAATTCTGTCTTATGTATATACATATTTATACTAATTGTAATTATTTAATAAAAAGTAATTAAAATAAAATTTTTCTTTGTTGACCTAAGTAGGAATTGAACTTAATTTTTTTATTTAATATGTTTATTTTTTACTATGTTTTACTTAGTATAATTTTATTCCGTTTTGTCGATTGAAGATTCGTGAATCAATTCAGTTGCAACTTAAATTTAGGTATTTTGCTTTTGACACAGTCTTCTACAGTCCTGTACTATTTGGGAATTAGTTTACCAATTAAGTATTACAATTATTTTACACTCGTTTGATTGAGGACTAGCTTGTTTAAGCGCAATTCCAACCACGGATCAATTTCTGACAATTAAAAGATATGCGCTTCACCCTATATGCAGTTACAGTAATAGTTCTGTGGTAGTGTGGCCGCGATTGTGTAATAGTTAGCTGACTGCAAGCATTGCCAACCCTGCTTCGATTTTCGGTGGCTTCAGCTTGAGTAGCTGGTCATGGGTCAACTCAGCCCTTCATCCCTCTGGAGTCGATAAATGAGCATCAACCTCCCTTGGGAAGTTAATTGGTTGCTCAGCGTCGGGCTAGCCACTCGGTCTGGACACTAGCTATTGATTACCATCCCAGGCCCAAAGGCTACGGAAACGGCGATGGACACCACCTGATGGGACTTCTCAAGCCTGTGAAGAATTTAAATGAACTAACTCTGGTAAAACAGGAGCACTGTGTATGTTCCTTGTGGTTAGTATCACAGTATCTACGAGGTATATCTATTAAACAACAAGACTGACGCTGCTACAGAAGAAGTATGCATGCTCTAAACCCCAACTACAGACAACTGCTTAGCCTTCTCTTTCGAATTCAGTGTCTCTCGTTTCTATAAACAAATCCGTATACCAGTAACCTTCATTAGCATTAGAGTAATTTTTTGTTTCGCTGGAAAAATGGATAAGTGTAAAAATAAAGTAATGAATTGTTGTGAAATTTCACATAAAACTTAAAACTCCTCCACTGAAACTCATAATTATTGAAAAAAGTGTATGGCAATGATTGTCTCTCGCGTGCATGTATTTTTGAGTGGTTTAAGCGTTTTCAAAGTGGCCGAGAAGTCGTTGAAAACGATTAACGCCCGGATCAAACTTCCTCGTCAAAAGTGGAGGACAATTCGAAAAAATGGATAATCTGGTTCGATCTGATCATCAGTTAAGTATTCGTGTGTTTGCAGAGACTAAGAACTGGCAAAGAATCCTTACGGCCAATTTTTCCACCAAGGATTTGCGCTGGCACATTTCGCATTGTCTGTCAAGAGGTTTCTAGCCAAGTACAGTTTCCCAGTGAAAGATAGTCCGCCTTATTCTTCGGATCTTGTACCATGCAACTTGTATCTGCTTCCTAAGGTGAAATCTACACTGATAGAAACAAAGTTTGAGTCCGTTGAAGCTGTGAAAGATAAAGCGGCACGCGTTCTGAAGGAGCTGATAGAAGAAGACTTCCAGCATCGTTTCAAACAGTAGTAGACACTCATTGAACGTTGTAGAGATAGAGGAGGGGTGTATATTGTAGGTGATGATAAGGAAAGATGTATAATATCAAATGTGTTACAACGTCAGTTTCGTTATTTAATAGCTACACCTCGTATGTCGCTCATAGTGTCATTTAATATTACGTAACTTTGGTACACCAACAGCACCATTGTATATCAGTCAGATTATGTTAACGTTTATGTATCAGCAAATACACATTCCCACTTTTTTTTGGTAATACTGATAATCGCTAGCCACTTTCATTTAGTTCCAACACCGCGTAGTTTTGATTTAGAGGTATTGAATAAAGGAAAGAACACAAAATAAAAATAAAAAATTGAATAAAAATCGATATTTTTTACATTGATTTACCATAAACTTGACAACTACACAAATTAATAAACGTAGCATTAATAAATTTATTTTTCTTATTGTCTGAAAACGAAGTATTACATAGTAGACACACCAAGTAGTAGAAAACTAATGGCATATTAATATTGTCTTACTATTAGGTGCTGATATATTCGCTGTTATTGGTGGAGGAAATGGCGCGCGTCCATTCAACACCGCAACGAATAATTTATTGGCGAATGTTGTTTTCGTTATCATTAATTATGTATTATCAAAAGTTTTAGAATTCAGCTAAGCTAACTTTGGTAAAATTTTTGTTACATGTTGCAATGTAGGCTGTGCTGCAAACATTTTCGTAGTGGGTAGACCGTAAATTTAAGATCCTAGTGATGATAATCGTTTTTTTTTTTAAATTTTTTTGTGAATTCTTAAATATGATTTTCTTATATTTTTAATTGTTATTACTTTATCTCTTGTGGCAGATTTTTACATTTCCTAACATTTCTTCCTTTCCCCAAGCTCCTTTTATTTGCATGCATAAATTCTTTACTAGTAGCTTCTGGGCTTCTGGAAGTTCATGGTCTCGCATGAAAAACTCAATTCCTTGTGTTTAACCCTTAATAATTGAAATAATCCTCTAAGGAGACTGTTGTCTATAATCATACACGTACGCGCGCACATGTCTATATATACGGCTCCCACGATAAATGAAATTTTGTTACAAATGATCGCTAAAGAACCGTATCCGGATTGTTAGTTAGTGTAGTTTATGCTTAAATTTTGTGCAAAGAAAAAAGTTAAGAAAATTATGAAACAACCTTAAATAATTTCATGTTTCTAAGGTGGTTGGTTATCGAATTAAAAGGAGAATTTCGAATGAAAAGACAATCACAAGGTCAGCGTACTGTGTTGAAAAAGAAAAGCATTTGATGGAATATTACACATTTTACGTTATGGAAATAAATATGATTGTCGTGCATGTTGGAGTAGACAAATCGTAGGAGGATGTAAACAAATCAACGACAACATTAGCTCGGACACTTTTCCCTACACTTAAAAGACTTTTGTTTCGAAAAAATTCGTATCTTAAAACATTATAAAAATTAATTAAGTGATAAAGCATTTTAGCTTCAATTTGCTTGTCACTTTTTTTCAAGCTTTCATTCCTTTAATATAGATTCACAAAAAAATTCATGCTTTATTATTTTGCAAATATTGTTATGAGTGAATCACATTCCCTCAATCTGTTAGTATTATTGTAATAAAAGATGTTAATATAAGTGAATCTGTTAGAGATTACGGTAATATCAAGTTCAGTTGTCATTAAGGATATTATTTTTTAGTTACAAAAACGTAAATGCAAAACAGGTATCTTCTTCGCAAAATCGGGACTAATAATCAATATTTTGCTTCAAACTTTATGAGTAATTAATTAATGTATTGCTGTTATCTAAAATGTTGACTATCAATTACGTATTAGTGTTATATATTATTTAATAATCTAAGAAAACAAGTTCGCATTTTCCTGTTAATATTATATTAATTTTTTCCAAAATAATTAACTAAATTATTTTATAATTTACTTTATATATGTATATTGGTTTTGTATTTATGCTTGAATGGAAGGATCCATGTAGTGGGAATCTCTCCTAAAAATAAATCCAATCTTTATTTTATTTCGAAAATGAAAGATAACTGTTTATGAAAAATTTTGATAAGAGTTATGTGTTTTATTTTACAATGTATCGAATTTTAAAAAAAAACAAAGGCTTATTAATTTAAAAGAAGAAAAAAAATGGCTCATGTCGGGTATAGGGGGTACCTTGGCTATCGGTGACTTCTGGGTGCGATAAAGATTTAAATGTGGCAATTTAGGTTATGGTCATCCTAAATTTTGTTTAGCTTTTCATTTTCAGCGCCTTCACGACATTACTTTTTACGCAGCGATATTTTGGCGATCTTTCTTCTAAGACGCCAAGTTTTCGCCATTTTTACTAAAGGGCATCCTATAATGGATTTTAACCGAAAAAAAATTATTTCACTATATATATATATGTGTGTGTGTGTGTATTTATTAACATATCTTTTCTTGACTACTTTCAGCAACTTATTGTTAATCCATTTCCTTAATTATGTAAGAGTTCCATTCTCACAAGCCGTATATGATATCATAATGTAAACGACATTCCAATAAAGCTAAGAATATATATTTTTTAATAAAGGAAACTCTTCTATGTTGCATTGTCGACACGAACATTTCATCAAAGCTCCACCATCCAATAAACAAGCACATATTTATTTATTTAAAAGCAATTTCTTTTTTTCTGGTAGCGAAATTCGAATAGGAGCAAATCAAATTTTTTTTTCAAAAGCGTAGGATCCTGACAGAAGTTCGACACAATTTTCTTCTGGAGACGTCATGATTTGTGTTTGAAAGGGGGAGGGGGTGAACAAGGGATGGAGTGTGCAAGAAAAATAGAAATGAATTACATCCCCTCCACATATTTTTGGTTTCAGGAAGTTAGGCCGAGATATCCATCATTTTTCATATCTCCCCTGTGATATGGATTTGGAAGGCTTCATGAAAAGCTCTTAGGGGTGGGTGGTGGGGATTAAGGGGTGGGCTTAGAACAATGGAGTTTTCTTTCTTTCGAAGGAAGAAATTTGTTCTAAGCTCCAAAGTCGAAAATCTTTTTCTCGATTGGCTTTTTCTTTCGGACCATTTCCGTGATAATAGAGGATTGTTATATATAAGGATATACCCTACAGTAAAGTATACTTCGGGTTTTGTAAATACATGATACATGACCTATATTTTATAGCTTTTTTTATTTAATAATCCGAGTTTTTTTTCAAATTATTTAATTTATTATAGTAGTTCTAAATGTAAACTGACTCACGAGTTCCTAAAAATCTGGGTTAAGCTGCTGTAATACTTGAACCTGTTTTCTGATTGGTTGAATGAGTTCCCTTAAAGCTTGACGTCTTATTTTGAATTACGCTTTGCTCTGAAGCTTCTATAACATAAATTCAACGCTGACTATATGTTCAGTTTAGTTTTTATTAACGTCGCACTAGAAGCAACACGAGGGCTATTGGCGACGGACCTGGTAATTTTGAACCACGGTCAAGTGACGAGGACGACACCTGAGCTGGCACCCCCCTCTCCTAACATCCACACCACGCCAACGGGAGGATTTTGGGCCCTGAACAGATTTAACGTGCATCAGCCCCGGCTACACGGCGGGTCTTTGGCGGCCAAGGATCGAACCCACGACTGAACGAAAACCGCCGGTCGCTAGTCCACGACCTTGACCACTAGGCTACCGCGGCCCGACTATATGTTCAAATGTGATTACTCTTTTGGTATTCGTTTATCAAATTAGGCTCGTTAAAAGACTGCATTTTTTTTTTTTTTTTTCGAATTTTCTACAATATCTGATTTTGTTTCCCTATATATAAGCAAAAATATGGCAATTTTTTTTTACTAGTAAATAACCCAGATTTCTGAATACGATTTATTTTCCATATCAATTGATCCTTATGTACATAAGGTAATGAATTACAGCTATTAATGTCGATTGGCTTCTGAATCTTTAGATTGAAGTAACCCAATTATGGAGAAGATAGAGTTCAATCGCCTGAGTTCTTCAATGATGACCTTCAGGAAGGTCAAGAAACGCTGGGAGAATGTATAACTCTGGATAGTGACCATGTATAGAACTCTAACGAATAATAAATAAAAAATAAGTTTCTATCTCGATTATCAAGAGAAATAATTAAAAACATACGATACTGCGTCCGTGGCGTATCCAGGGGGAGTGCAAATGGGCATATGACGCACCCCCGATTTTTTTTTTCTGGAAATTGAATTATTTCGGAATAATAATTAATAGGTGCTCTTAGCTTTAAATAAATAAAAAAAAAATGTCTCCCTCATACTTAAATATTTTTATCACTAAGAGAAAAAAATGATTCAATTTAAACAAATTCCTGAAAAAAGAATAGAAAAGGCTTTGGTGCCTCCAAAATGTTGTTCTGAGTCTGTATTTAAAGACAAAGAAAAGAGGGTGAATCCTCATAGACGTTTTTTCAATCATTAAATTATTTTTATTGGATTTTCAATCTTTTTATATACTGCCCATTGTGGTTAGTGGGAATTTTTGTTTTCTTGGTATCTTTATAATTCACAACATTATATATGTAAGGATCAATTGATATACATAATACATTTTAGTAATCTATATCAGTTATTCCTTATTAATAATTAAAACTTTTCGATAACCTTCGTATCGATATAGTTTTAAAAATCAGGGGAAAATGCTCTAAATTTATCACACATTTTAAAAGCATTTTTATAGTTTTTGTTTTTATAACATATCCCGTACTATAGATTTTAAGTACACTACCTCAATATAATTTATTAAGAATATTTTAAATGCAACTATATATATATATATATATATATATATATATATATATATCAGTACTACTATTGTACTTCTTTAACTATTTAATTTTGAAACATGCTTTATTTCAATCGGGGTACAATGAGGAAACTTCAAATAATAGAAAATAATTAATTTGATGAAATTACACGAGGTGATAGGTAGATACATCGGCAAAATGGCGGACGTACGTCTACTCACCTCAGTGGTTAGGAGAGAAAAGAGAAACTTTCCCTATTGGGGAATTTAAGGTAAGGATTATTCAGATCACATGGTAATAGATAATAGATGTAAGAATCTTTCGGTATTTTACGTGGAGATTGATTGTCTAGTAGGGAATATCCCTACTTGTTTGAAATGTGGGAAATGCCGACCTAGGGAGAATATATATATATATATATATATATATATATATATATATATATATATAATGTGATAGTTAATAAAGAACAAAAAAAAGCTATAATCAGAAAGCAAAGCTAAGAAAATATTGCCTTAATAGCGCAATATTACAAAGTCTTGAAAAAAAACTTCCGCAGAGAAGATTAAGGAAGTAGAAATTACATTCAAAGTAAATAAAAATATTGTGTCTAGCTTTAGACAGACACGTGTGGTTAAACATTTTTTATGGATGCAAACCATCTCCGTCAGCAATTTACTTTTCTGTTGATTGATCTACATCGAAAAAAATAGAGCATATATACTTATACACTCCGAAATATTACATCCGCTAAAAGAGAATGGAACACTTACTTTTCCTATATAAACCTACAAAAGTTAACATTGCATGTATTCAAATAATATCAAAAATATAAACAAAAATACATAAAACATAAAATTTCTTAAGATTATTCTAAGTGTTTCGCAGCACATTTTTTTTTTTTTTTTTTTTATCTTGAAACAATTTTATTTACTTCTCATAAATGTTCTTTGTTAACGTCATTCGAACTTTCGATTCAACTTAAACATTGCCAATTAATTGATTGACTGTTTATTAACAACGCTTGATGCAACCGGAGGGCTATTGGCACTGGGCTTAGTGATCTTGAGCCTCTATCAAAAGACGAAGGTGACATCAAAGTAAGCACACCACTCTCTAAACTTCAACACCACGCCTACGTCTGACTTGATGTCTGTCCTCAATGGCTCTTCAGTGGAATGAGGCCTCGACCCACTACTGAATTGAAACAACAACGGTCACAAGGTTACCGTTAAACATCGTGACCGTTAACATCACTGAATACGAAAATCTCGACCATATCCATTAAAATACAGCGTAATGCAATTTTAAAATTCCTGCCTGCATAATTCATAAGCGTCTGAAATAAATATTCTACATTTCCTCTTCGATGAACCCACCAATTTAAAATTTCGAACACATTCTTTGTATATCCCGCGTTTAATGAGCCAAGAAATAAGGGATTTTTTTTCGGATTCTGTGTCTTACTCCTCCCCCCGCCCTTAGAAAAATCCAGATGAAGAATGAGGTAAAAAAAAAAAAGAACAAAGAAAATCGAAGGGAAAGTTGGAGGCTTACATTGATACCCAGAAAGTGTGGGTGGTCCCCGGGAATCAATGCCAAAACGAGAGTGGATTTGTTCTGGAAATGTCGACTCGGTATAAGAAAGTATTTCCAAAGAGATGATATATCCATCATGTGGACTGTGTGGAGATGGATACTGAGTCCCCCTATTCATCATTCCAATGTCTCCATCAGTCATCCTAAGCGCCTGGTTCGAGAATTTAGAGCAGCCAGACACATTCGATTGGGTTTGTTCAAGATGGTGCGCTTAGATTCTTTGTGATTTGGTTGGTCAGAAATAATGATTTTGTGTTGGAGAAGTACTTTGTATTGATAGAATTTCTCTAGATAATTATAGTACATTGCTGCTTATTAGTTTCTGTGTTTCGGTTAAATTAATTAAATAAGTTATAGCCAGTTTTGTTCGATATTTTTTGTGTGATTTAATAAAGTTGTTGCGTAATTATATTCAATTAAATGGTGATTTATTCTTCAGCTAAGTATTAAGTAGTGATTTATTCTCATAAATTATACTGGTGTGATTTCATCTCATTTGCTGATGTTGCTTAACTTTATTCGATTGAATGGCGTTGCTTGATTTTATTCTATTAGTTTTTTTTCTATTCTATTTTTCTTTTAATAATAAAATGTTTAATTTTATCCGATGTGGTATGGCCATGGTAGCCTACTGATCCAGTCACGAACTCGTGACCGGCGTTGTTCTATCGAATCGTTAAATCCTAATGCCACTAAATTCCCAATGTGTAGCGAGGGCACGTTATATCTGTTGAGGCTTTAAGTCATCACGTAGCGTGGCCTAGAAGTCTGGAGAGGGAGTGCACGTTAGGTGACGCCATCATCTCTTAATCAAAGTTCGTGAACAAACAGCCATCGTATTACTCCTAAAAGAGTCTTTAAAAATCAATCAAGTTAATAGTATTGTATAATCATATTCAAATTAATGGATTAAATTTTTATTCGATTTAAGGTAGTTGTTTAATTTTATTCCGCTAAATGCATTGTGTGATTCACTTTATTCAAATGAAAGATCTTGTATAATTTTATTCAAGTTAATGATCTTGTGTGTATATAATTTATTCAAATTAATGGTCTTTTATAATTTTATTTCATTTGATAGTCTTATGTCATATTATTCCAATTAATTAATTTATTTGACTTAATAAACTTTGAATAATCTTTTTCATCCTCTATCATTGGATAGGTATTGCAAGTAATCAGATATGTTTAATTGGGCTTATAATATATTTATAACTGGATTTGTTATCATTTGGTTCTATTGAATTATAAATTTATGTGAAAGTTTTGTGACAAGAATAGGGTTTTAGATTTTTGGATATAGTTCTGGATGTTTTTGTTTGCAATCGAACATTTTTTTCAACTTTTAATTAAGTTGATAAGAATAATTTGTATGTTATTCAATTTGATGATGTATAATTTTATTTGAATTAATATATAAGTTATTCTAACAATCCAATTTTGAAATTTAGAGCTATCAAGTAGAAATAACTGAAGACATTTTAAATAGAGTGATTTGTGGCAAAAAAAAAAGTTACAATTTTGTTTTTAAAAAGGTGTTGCTCATGTATAATTAACAGATTTTTTTTCCGTCAAAATTTTTAAATATTTCTGGTAGTGTGTACATGTGTTTCTATACATATAATAGTTAATAAGATTAATGACCAGTAAATATGTGAACTTAATGTGATGTTCTTATATCCCAAGAAGACATGATAATACTCTGAGGCAACGGAGAATTTTGCGGAAGCTTGAAGTGTTTTTGCCACACACGTAGATCATCAAGTTATCAATGTCACGGATTTTTAAATTTATATAAGATTAATCCGAATTGTATTAATTAATTAAGTACTCACTGTGCTCCAAATGCTGAAAGATAAATTTAAAACATGTCACAGAGAATTAAAAGATTTTATGAATAATAAAGTTCTTTTTTGTTAGGTATTTTTTTTTTTACTAATGTTTACATTTCTTTGAACCAATGCTTTTAATAATATCAAATTTGTAATGAATCATTTTTTGCCAAATTATGCTGTAAAGAATTTCACAAATTATATCGAGGAAAAAAAATTATACTTAAATGTATATTTTTATTAAAATCGCACATATTTCGTGTATTGCTTTGACAAATATTAATTTTCATAGAATTTTCTCCATGACCATTAATTTGTTGATAACAGTAAATATTTGTAATAAAATCAAGCTAAATATTTCTATTTTCTAAAAGTAGTTATTAGCTGCGGATATATTGCAATTTGAAAATATTTGGTCATTCGTTAAATAATGTTCTATCAATTGCACTTTCGGAAAATGCGAACTTCTTGCATATTAAATATCTTTATGTAAAAACGATTTTTTTTTCAAACGAGCCGCAATTTTAAATGTATCAAACCCTTTTTTGTGAAATGATGTATGATGTGAACAAATTTTTAAACGTAATTCTTATAATATGAACTAAAAAATGAACTTCATTTATAAAATGTTTTATTTTACAAAGAGAATTGAGTATATTTGATAATACTAAATATGTGTTCTGAATGAAGAGTTAAGAAAGACATATTTCGTTTTATGATTAAATTATCATAAAAGATACCTATATCTGTAGAATCTTTAACTTTTTAATTATTATTTTTAAAAGTTTTTGCTTCCTTTTGTATATTATTTCCATTTGCACCTACTCCTCATATCTGCGTATTTTTTTGCATTCAATATGTAAAATTATTAAATATAAAGTATTCAAAAGAAGATTTTTTTATTCTTTTTCATCCTTTGTTGTATTAAATTTCGGTAAAGGCTTAAAACATTTAAAAATAAAAATAAACTTCCTTGTAAATATATTATTGAAGAAACGAGATAAAACGATATATTTTTTTAAAAATATTATAATGTAATATTTTTGAAAGCTATAAAAATGTTAATTGATAATAAATTTTTGATAAATTTATTTTTAAGAAATGTTCTTTTTTTTCTGATTTAAAAATTATATCGAAGATGGAAAAGTTACTTAAGTCGAATACAATATTCTTAAAATACCTAGATAAGATTTTATTCCAACAATACTTCATTCTAATAGACTGGACCTGAAAAATTTATTTATTAAAATTATTTATATTGCATGAAAAATAATTCTGTTAAACAAACTAACTTTATATCCGTCATCTCACTTGGAGAAAAGTAATTCCGTTTTGCTGAATTCGGTCACTATCTCATTATCACACACAAACTCGCAACTAACATTTCTTGTCTGAAACACATTTCCTTCCGAGCAAAAAAAAATCAATGAATATTTTTACTTAACAACCTCTGTAGCAAAGAAGAAAATACAAAACAACAACAAAGTTTTTTTTTTTTTTTTTTAAGAAAAAAGCATAGTTTTCATCCTTTAATTATCTTTCTCTTGATTTGCATAATTCTTCTCTCGTCTCCTAATGAAAAATGTACCATTAGCAACGCCATTTTTTTAAAAACTTTTTTCATTTCCTCTTGGCTTTGATTCCCTCCACCCCCCTCTTCAACTGAAAAGTTGTTGAAATGCAGAAAATACATAATTACATTTTGATCATGTGTGTCTCATTTTATTTGCATCTGATTAATCCGTCAATTACATTTGAGCGAAGAGGTAAATTGTAAGCTGTACCACTTTCGCGTCCAATGATTTTATTCAAATGTATTCGTATTTTAACACAGATAAAAAAAAATTCTTGTCTTCCTTTCGCCTGCATAGATAATTTCTCGCATCATTCATTACCCTGTTATGTCTGGCTTTTACATTACGCATTCTTTCTTAACATCGCCGTACAGTAATATTCTTTAAGATGTGTCTTTAATTACTGAAGCATTTGTTCCGTCGTTGGTTGATTTAATTAATAACCGTGTGTTAGCTCACGAAATGGAATGGATAAACAAAGCTCTTAATTAATCAACGTTTGTGATAGTTAATATCCGTTGAGAAATGCAGATGATATTAATGAAATCAGTGTTACGCATTGGAATAGCTGTTACGAAGCCTGTCAGTCTATTCTTTAATAACTGTGTGAGTTTCTGTAATTGAGTCACGTAACTTTTCATGAGAAAATTCATTTCTTCACTTTCTTAAAATACATTAGATTTATAAGGAAGATATTGTTTCCCTTTAAATCAATTTAAATAAACATGTATTTGGTGACTTCTGAATAAAACTAGAATGAGTGTAGAGAGTTTATTAAATTTATTTACGAAGGGCCATTTTAAAAACTAATAATTTAATTCAAGTTCTAAAGGGTATTGGAATTGCAAATATATGCGTTTTCAACTCATCACCGAAACGAAAGAACTAAAATGTCATTTTTTAAACGTGGCAACGAACTGAAAACTTTAGAACACTGTTAAATGTGTTGCCAAACGTGCTTCAAAAACTTATGAAATAGAAAAAAAAACATTGATCAATAAATAACAGCAGGTATCATCAATCGTTTGTTTAAAAATGTTATAAAAGACAGGTAAGCTATCTAAAAATAAAATTAAGTAATATCTTCTGCCTGAAAATAAGACTAAGTATACTATTCAAAACATGAATAATGTTTGAGTCCAGGAAAGATTCAGCGTGTCCTTTCGCACCAGATACGAAGCCGAATCTTCATCAACAACTGTATGAAACATTCATACGAGTTAAAGTATCCAAAAGAAAACAAATAAGACTTAAGTGAGAAGATAAAAAGGTAAACTCTTTGCCTTTCTTTGAGTTTTTGTACGTTTTAGTAATGAAGGAAACTGAACGAAAGTATGCATAAATATTTCTCTTTAGTTGATGAATCATTTTATATTGATAAATATGAGGTTCAAAATAATGAGGTTCGTCACCGATAGCCCTTGTGTTGCTTCTAGTGCTACGTTAATAAAAACCAATCCAAACCTTATGGATAAAAAATAAATATCTGTATTTTTATATTCAGTTCCAAATTGTGGACCATGAGTTGGGCAAAATAAGGAAATCGGAAAGCGTTCAATTAACAAACAAGATTAAAAAATTTAAAATATTATAAAACAATTACAAAGGAAATTTATTTTGATGTCAAAATGGTACAAATTATTATCACGAAATGCAATAATAAATAAAGTCAAAGCTAAGAAATCCTTTTATCAGAAATGTGATTTTATAGAATGTGATTAATATAACAGTGGAATAAAACGAAAATAAACTAAGAAAAAGGCAACTATATTTCGGTTTTCAATTATTCCATATAAGATTTTGATGCATTCCATTTTTGCAGCAAATCATAAACCTGCAAACATAAAAAAAGAACCAAAAAAGCAGCATTTTATAGAAAACAAGGCTTACCGTAACGTTTTTATACCATTCTATTATAACTTAAGCCAGCGATTGGAACCACTAACTTTTCCATGATAGGATAAACAAGCGAGGAGGAAAATAACATGGGAAGCCTCGATATACGGAGATATTGCTATTCTTAAGGTTTTACGTCCCAGATACTATTTTTATGGAGATGGCCACAAGGTATAGCATTCCATTCGCCCAAGGCTTGTGATACAATATTGGGAGACGTAAGAGGGAAAGAAAAAACATCGTGGAAACACGACCAAGAAAAACTTTTCAAGGAGGAAAAAAACCTACGCGATAGCAACCATTTCTTACAACATACTATTCTGTTGTTGGCTCAGAGGAAAAGGGAGATGAACATTCCCCGTTGGTGAATTTTTTCCTCTGGAAGAGGGGAATAAAATTCGCAGTGGATTGAATTTAAGGATTAGAATTATCCAAAGTATTCCTCGGAAAGTGAGTAAAGTGCCTCTAGTATTAGAAAGTAATCTTTGATATCATAAACATTGTGCAATAGCTAAATAAATGGTTATTGGCTATCTCGTAATTATAAAACTCTGTCAATTGATAAAGAAGACATGTAGATGCATAATTCTTCCGACGTCTGCAATATAAAGCACCACAAGAGGATTTTAGTATTTAATATGCAGTAATTGCCATTCTTGGCAGAAATTAATTAATTTATTGGGCCAACAGTATATGTAATTACTGACTTCAGATACTAAGATACTAGCTAGGTTTTGGCCAACTAATTGAAAATGTTTTGGTGAATAAATCGCCATACTGTTTTATTAATTTACCGTAAAAATTCTTATCCTAAGAATTAAAACCTTATTTTTTAAAAAATTTCTTGTATATATATATAATTTAAATAAAGTTATTTTTATATAATTAAAAAAATCATATATTTTATTTAATTACATTATATATAACATTTGATTCAATTTTTGTTTAAAATAGGTTTTTGATCACTTGCGTTATTAACTGTTATTGAAGAAGTTTTATATTCCGAGTGAGATAGCTTTTTAAGTATTATTGTTTCGTGTTTTTACGTTTCTTAATTTAAAGGGCCATTTGCTCAAAATCTTAAAAGCTTTACTGTAATCAACTAATATAACTAACGAAATTTAATAACAAAAAAGGTTTTGTTCTATCTATTGAATTTAATACAGTTATCGAGTAATATTTGTTGAAAGTTTTCAAAGTACATGTGGAAAAGAGCGATCTCAAATCTTACGAAAGAAATTACATTGGCTTATTTTTTTCGAATGAGGAATATAAAACCAGATAAAAATGGCCTCTTACAAATAAAACAGTTATAAAATAGTCATTCTGTTATAAAAAAAAATACTTTGTAAGCAACAGGGAGCTCCAGAATGTGCTTACAAATTTTCAGAGAAAAATTATGGGAATATTATAATTCGTTTTTCTAAGAATAGTAATTTCTTAGTATCTAAAGAAAATTATACGCTACATAACAGATCTTGGGAACTAAGTTTATATTTTCATATATGCGTGCATGTATATGTGTGCGTGTGTGTGGGGGGGTTGTTTTGTGGTGGGAAAACTACTTTATTTCATATTATCAGGCATTATATCCAATCTGGTTAAATATTATACATTTTAATAAAAGTAGGTTATAAAGTATCAAACAAAATTATTATATCTATTATATAATAATAATACTAAAAGACGCCAAGAACAAAATAAAATGCTTTTAAGAGAAAGTATAGTTGTAGAAAAGGTAAGAGAGAAATTATGAATATGGAATACATTAAGAAAAACATTTTTGAAACTAATAATATTTTTGAGGAAGATTTTAATATTAAAAGCATTAAGTACTTTTTAAATTTGCATTAAAAAAGACAAGTTTATTTCGTAAAAGACTATTACATGAAAAAAAAACTTGTGACTTTGTGTATTCATTTAATTAAGGATATAACTAATTGTTTGTTCAATGCATATAATGTGAAATATTATAATTTAGAGGAGCAAAAAATAAAATACTGCACTATAAAGCTTGTGAACGAAATCTTTTGATTAGATTAATTTTAATTCTCGTTTTAATAAATATAAAAATTAATCTCTAAAATCTCAATATTAAAAAGCTTTTAAATATAATAAAAAAAGGTAGTATTTTTTTAACTATAATAAATACATGATCTAAAAATATTATTATACGCATGTGCAATGGTAATAAAGAGTCTATCAATGAGTAATTATAATAAATATAAGCATTAATAGATATAGGATAAAATTTAAGAAGTATTATGAATTATGGTTCTAATTTAGACTTAATATTTCGAAAAATAGTTTTTCTGTTAAGAAATAAGTTACAGCTATTATTTATCTCCTGAATGATGTATTATTATTTTTAGACTGAGTACCTAATAATTACTCTATTATATGAAACTATTCTCATTACTTTAATTAATAAGCGTCTTGAAAATAATAATTCCTTTAAGGTAATGAGCAACAGTCAGATAGAAATTAATAATAGAATTACTGTATTTTATGAAAAATCGATGTTGATAATGTTTTATTTCTCCACATTTCTTCACAGCAGAATTTCATAAAAATCCTCTTAAATTTAGCTCAAAACAGTAAGTAATGGTTCGAATACATATTTTATTCTTGATGGTAAGAAAATTACAAAAAAATTATACAAAACATTGTTGATACATTGAAGAATACTGTCATTATTAAAAATAGTCCTAATTTAGTCAAATGTATTAATAACAAACAGATTCACATGCTTATTATAGTTTAAATATCTTCCGGATTTAATTGAAGGATAAGATCTTATTAAAGCTCTAAAAGAGATTTATAATAAATTTAACAATAATAAGGAAATGAAATGTGACAAATTTAATTAATTAATTTTGTTAATCTTATAAGAAAATTACATGTTTTTTAAGGAGATATATAAGCAGATTAAACATGTACTAGATTGGGTGGACTGGCAAGTAAATGCTTAGCCAATATTTATCTACATTTTTGTGAAGATAATTTTTTATTTTAGTAATTTTAAAATATAGAGACATTTGATGATGTTGTTTTCTTTCAAATTAATAATAATAAATATATATTAAACCATTTTTATCTTTTTATCCAGAATATTAAATTTATTGCAAACTAATATTAATAGAAATGAAGCGGAATATTTATATAGTTTTTTTTTTCTTTTTTAAATTTAATGAAATTCTTAGTAATTTTATGCAAAATAAAAGATCTTTTCCTTTGTGATTTATGAAGTACCCTTAATAGGAAGTTCATTAAGCCTGAATATTTTGGCAACATAATTTATAACCATATTTTACGTAATATTAAAACTTTGATTATAATATTAGATATTTTCATTAATTTGGGGAAAAAATAGGTAGTCGTAATTAAAAATAATTTAACAAATTGTGTGCAAGCAGAAATTTCCTTTGAATTTTGTTCAGAATAATTTAAAACATTATAATTATAAATTTATATTTTTTTTCTCATCCCCCCCCCCGTTTTGCTTTAATTTTTTTTACAAATTTTCTTGCATTAGTACTCTTACTTGACGAAGACTGCTTGAAGAATAAGAACATATTATTCTAAGTTTTTTTATAATTAGAACTTTATTATCATCTTTGCTAATTATAACGTAAGAAAAGGATTAATACGAGATAATTACTAGGAGTAATTTAACTCATTATTTACTCGAGTTAGATATTTAATCACCAATTTAAAAGTTCTTAGAACGTAAAAATGTATTATCTTAGAGAAAATTATATTTTTTTAGCTTGAAACATGGCTAAAAATTTTCAAAATATAATAAGTTTCAAAACCTTTTCTGGGTATGTATGTAGTAATTGAAACTTATAAACAAATCTAATTATTGAATATTTTCTAGTGAAAGTATTTTGTAAACTTGTGTTCGTTTTAGGCTTGTTGTTTTGTTCATTATAATGATTAATTAATTAATTACTTTACAAACAGGATTAACTAAGTTTAATGAATAGAAGCTTGAAGGAGGAGTCTCTTTACTTTACTAATCGAGATACATTACAGCAAATTCTTGAGATAAATGACATCCAGAGAGTTAAATAGAGAAGATTAATGATAGCTGAAAGCCACGCGTATGTAGGTAAATAGCAGAACGTGAGTAATCGAACATTTAGTTAAGGGGATAAGCGAACCATTAAGAAGTTTAAATACTGTAATCATGTCAGCCACCTGTTGAGAATGAGCAGAACGTGTTTGGTTACATCTTCATTGCTTCATTAATAATTTACTTAAATTTTCTGATTGAAAAGTCTATGCAAATTTTCTTTCAGTTATTTTCTAGTTGTTCTTATATGAAATATTTAAAGCATGATTAAATATTCTCGCGTTCGAGGCGATGTTAATCTGTTATATTAACTAACATAAAAAGTAATTTAGTAAAAAAAATTAAAAATATTTTTTATGGATTCTTTATTTTCAAACAAATTCAGCCTGTGAAGCTGGTCTGAAGGAGGTTTTATTGGTATAATTTATAAATACAACTCTCATAGAATTATATGTAAATAATTGATTGCTATATTTTTTTATAATGGTTTTATTTTATAAATTCTTCTTTAAATTATACATCCAATCAAAGTACTATTAAGTATATATTTTTCTTTTTTTTGATAATAAATATATAGTAATGAATACCCCACAAAAATCATTTTACAGTATAGGGTTATTCAAACTGATTCATCCGATTTCAAAACTCTATATTTTCATAAATAAACGACACAGTTTAAGTAATACATGAATGCAAAGGGAAAATATAGAAGCAATTTTTACAAGTAACTAATATAATTTCCTTTTGTTTCACGTATAATGACAATTCGATATGTAAAATCCTGTCAAACATGTAGTAAAGTGTCAATTAATTACTAGGTAATTGATAATACAGCAACATAAGTCAATATATGTTGAAAAAAAATTGTGTATGTTCAAAAAAATTGTGGGTAATGGTGTGACGTTGGGCTATTCGCGATTTTTTCATCGCAAACCTTGGGAACTTAAATTGATATTGATTGCATGAAATAACAATATCTTCCCAACCAAAATGAAACATGATTATGCTAATTAGATGCAGGTGGAAATAAAGTGAAATAAGTCAGATATAGTGATATTCAAGTAGAGTGGAATTTAAAGGATAGAGGAAGAGTGTGGTCAACTCTGAGTGTAGTTCTAGCAAGAGGTCGATAATATCAAAAGTAGTTACTGGCTATAGCTGTCGCAGAGGATTTGGAGAATAAAAGCAACCCTAACTGGAAGGGTTTGTTAAGAACGTAATATTTCAGTGATATTTAAATTGGTGGGCTAATCTTAGAGTCTCGAAGAGAGCCATAATAAATTATAGTAATTAATAAATAAATAGTTGAATCGGAACAGGATTGTATGTATCTGTATCAGTTATTGACTTTTAGGGTTAAATATATTTACTTATGCTATGGCCCAAGAGTCGGGTAGAAGTAACCAAACGTTGCAATGGTGGTCCAAATACTTTGAATTTTACATACCCCGGAAGGAAAAAATAGCTTGAGGCCATATAAGGTGGCTTAGGTGACCAGCTGTGTAACATCAAGTCATCTGGTCCATTGTGATCAATTCAACTACGAGGCATTTGTTCGATTGAAAGCATCTGAAACAACTTTCGTGAAATAGCTTCACCGATGAGCACATGTGGGTCATCTATTATTCATAATATAAACCTACCACACTTTCCTTTGCATCCATGCGTTTCTTCTCATTCTGTGTCGTTTATTTTTGAAAATATAAAAATTTTAAATAGGATTAAACATTTTGAGTTACCCTGTATTATGTGTAATATTTTAATAGTGATTATATTTTAAGAAATGTATGGTATATCGTTTAGAGTGTAGATTTTATACTTTAGTCCTTCTATTTACATTTGACCTTAATATATTTTATCATCAGATATTTATGTCTTAAAAAGCAATCTATCATTTTTTTGAATGAATTCTTTTTTTTTATTAATTAATATATTCAATATCCGTTTAACTTCTTCAAGTCAAAGTATTCTGATACTTTTGATGATATACATCTAATGCAAAATTAGAATAAAACTGTCAAATTATAATAAATTTTTCTCTAGGTTTATTCTAATTTTAACAAAAACGTTTTATCAAATCGCAATGATCTGTGTAATTTGCATTGTTATGTATATATAATAATCGAATAACATCAGTTTTACACATAACATTTGAACATAGATCAGTAACTGTAGGAGTTGAAAACCAGTAAAATATAACGAAAAATTATAAATGTTTAAAGGAAAAGGGCTATTATTATTCAAATTTAAAAGAAAAGAAAAAGAACAATATTTTACTTTTACTACAAATATTAAAATTATTTTAGAAATGTAATTCAATAATTGATTAATAAAGAAGGGTATTACCCATTGCTATAATCTAAATGAGTGATTTAACATTAAAGTAGATTGTTCAAATACAAGTTTCAAATATTATAAATGTTTTGACGAAAATTTTGGAAGCTGAAGTTAGTAACTTCACAAAAATATCATAGTCCTCTTCGTTTATTGCACTCCTATTAAATGTTATTTTAAAGGAATACTTTCAATGTTCCTTTTGTATAATTCTTGGATTACCTGAATGATTCGTATCGCCCTATAGGGTGTCGGTGGGACAATGAAGGTAGAAAACCCAAACATATTATTACGTGTTTGATCCCCTTTCAAATATTGGAAAGATTCACGCAATGAAAAAGCAGGCTGTTTTTATTAAATAAAAATTTGTATTCTTAGGCTCTCTAGCAAATACAATAAACTTCCTTTTAATGGGAAAAAATTAACAGAAACATATAAATTTACAATTGTGTAGAATAAATTTTTAACGTTGTTGAACACAGTACTTCAAAATACGTATCGTATGAGACACAAGTTCTCTGCATGCAATAACTCGTTCCTTGTTTGACTCGTATTTGCATTCTTAAAATACTCTCTAGCATCTTTTCAACTTGTCTAGGGACATTAAGTTTTCACGATAAATTTGGCAGCATTTGGCGACGAAATTTGCATCTAACCAGTTCAGCATTACAATTGGCATTTTCTTACGAAAACTGTAAAACTATTTTTCTATCCACAAAAGTCGTTCCGCAGGGAAGGCAGCAAAGCTCAAAATTTCCGTTACAATATTTCGTTGTTTTTCAGTTATACTGACAACACATTGAAAGTGTTTCATTATTTCAGGAAATATTATAAAAATAGCTTAAGAATCTTATCAATGTTCCTTTCTTTAAGGGAAAATAATACAGTGCAATCAGTATAAAACTTATAATCGTGTATAAAAAGCACGTCATATTTAAAAAGGTGTAATCCGTATTCAAATTTTTTTATTCGTGAACAAAATATGTATACATTACTGTACATTAAGTAACTATAACATATTGAGGAACAAGTGAAGATTTCAAAGAATATTTTAAATTTGAATAACAATAGATATTCCAAGTTTTGTAATAGGTCAAATCTTTAGATTTAAAAATATTAAGCAAAGAAACACATATTAAAATCACAATTTACTTAATGAACACGTTGCAAGTATGCAGGTTTAAAAATGAATTTTTTTTTTCAAATTTAACATCTTGTACTTAGTATCATAAGCAGAAAAACGGATAAATATTTATGTTTCAAGAAAGAGGCAGATGTTAAACATGCTTTTTTATAGGGATATGGGACACTTTTTCCTTGAAATGTTCTCGAAGAAACAGTTTTGAAAATCTACTGTCTGCTGCAAATGGAGTTCCGAATCAAAATTTGTAGATTGATTTCAGCTTGTAATTAAGTAGAGAAATTCATCTATTCTTCGGTATTAATCATAATAATCTTTTATGAATTTCAATAGGCTATACCATATATCTATATCCACACACACACCCTCACCCCCCCACACGCACGCATATATATGGACTACATATTTAAAGAAATGAATAAAAATCAATAACAAAAATAAAGAAAAATTTATAAAACATATATAAAAACTATTATAATTAAACATACTTTAGTTAAAAATATAAAACCAAAAGCAAAATCTATTAAGTAATTGCAAAATTATAAGATAAATCTCAGTTAAAGAAATGCAAAATTTAGAATAGTGGAAAAATATAATTATACTGTTCCATAACTTTAGAATGGATTAATATGTGTTTGTAAAGTTATTACTGATCAAACCATCACAATTCAGTGAATAATATTATAATAAAATATGGTAACAAACCAAAAAATCAGCACATTTAGAAAATCAACCAAAGAAAAAAAAAATTACAGTAGAAATATAATCAAATTCAAACAAACAGCAAATATATAAATAAATATTTAACAAATTGTAAAAAAAAGTCTAAAGAATAACTTTAATTGAATTAAAATATATTATCACTAATAAGATCTAACATTCATCCAACCTTCTCTCTCATGAATCACTACAACTTTAACTCTTATATCTAGCTTTATAAACAAAATTAGTAAATCATGTGTGGTCTCTACAAAACCTCACGTTTCAATGATTATTCCCTCTCTTGGCTTCGCTTCTTCTGTATTTGTTTGCATGCGCCTTTTGTTTTATTGTCTTGTTCCTGTGTTTGATGATTATAATATATTAATTAAAGTTACTATACTACCTGATATGAACAGAATCAGAAATCTTCTCAATGTTTTTTTGTTATCTATATCCACAAAGCTGTAAAAAGAATTATGTCCAATCCTTATCATATCACTATAAAACTTGATTAATTCCTTATCATTTAGTATAAAATGTTTAATTAAATTATAGTCATTTAAGCAAACTATTTTTAAATAGAATTTACTTAAAATTCACTTACTCATTTAGTGATGAAAAGGAAGCCTTTACCTTGAAATTTAATAAGTTTAACATCTTAGACCTGTAAATATATGCCCAGCAGCAATCCTATAAATTATGTACTAGTCTTCACTGGTATAGATTATTGCCTCTGTATACGTATAGTAAATACTATTATATCTGAATAAATGTTGTAAATCAGTTCTGTAGTAATAGAGGATCCGTATTGTAAATGTAGTATATCAACTCCGTGTTTATAATAACTCTGGTAATTGAACGGGTTTGCAATTATGCTTTATCAGCTTTCTAATATATGTATCAAATACTCATGATTAATACTTAAGGGGACTTTGTACCTTTGCACCTTCAAAACTTCGATTTTTCAAATTTGTTTTAAAAAAATAGTGTTAAATGTTAGGAGCATTTTAATTCGAACCGCGTCAAAATCCGACAATTATTACGCCCTGTGCAACAAGAAATGTAAGTGTCTAAAGTGGCTTGTTCTTTGTAATGTAATGTTAAGAAACCTCTTTTTCTCAGTTTCTTATTTTCCCACTTTCCCACAGGATTAAAAAAATGTTTTGCATGTAGAGCTTTAAAATTTTACATGAGTGTTGTACTTGTAGATCTTTATTCTGTGAACCTCAATTATGTTAATGGGATGATTAGATTCTATTTTATAGCATGATACATGAAAAAAAGTTACTAAATACAAATTTGATAACTTATTTTTGATTTTGAATTAAATTTGAGATTTACAGAATAAGGTCATTATTTAACTATAATTTGGTATAAGAATTGTGGTTCTACTGTACATCTTTCAAATGTTATCTTGTGGGTAACGTAAGGTAAGCTAATTTATTTTTTAAATTATTGTACGTATATTTCATGTTGTTTAAGAAAATATATTAATTTAATAGCAAATTTGACCCAATATTTTAAACTATGCAATTTATTACACAAACTGGCATATTGAAATAAGCAAAAATTGTTGATTTATGATGAATCGAAAAAAGTTTGTCAAAATGTTCTACTTTTGATTTCGAAAGGTACTAAATCCCCTTAACATCAGTTTAATAGATGGTTCAATAATTTATATGAAGACAAATTTGAAAGCCTTTATTCATTCAATTAACACAAGAAAAATAATAATGATAAAGTCTGAAATAGATAAATACCACTCAAATGCACATTTGAATAAACTTAATCGAAGTTGCAACTCTCAGCTCAGCAGTCAAACTAATTGTTCCAGGAACATCGACAAGTCACTTTCAATTCTCCAACACCCATTTCCTGTAAGCACATTGTTAACTCCACATTATTTAACGCTCATTGTATTAAGTCACACGCTTTTCCATCGGTTGCTCTTCCCTGCTCCTAATACACGGAAGAATTCTCTAGTCACTCGACTCCACCATGAAAACCACCCTGTTTCTAAAAATAACACTCCACCCTCTCAACGCCACTTTCCCTCGGACGGTGAGGTGGAAGAACTCGAACAATATCGTCTGGCAATTGCTTTCCATCCCTACATATGTCCCGGGGGAGGGCTGGGAAGAAGGGTAGCATCGGGATAGAGAAGGATATTGAAAGTCGTACGCTCTTGAAATTTCATTACTTCTTCTGTCAACATTTACCCGTGCGCCATTTAATCTATACGAAGTCGAACCCCCCACCAAATACCTACGATTGTTTAAAGTAAAAGGCCGCCTTTTAAAAGACCTCGAAGAGCACAAAAGTTATGTGAAGAGAGATAGGCATTTAACCCTTTTCTCGTGGTGTCTCTTGGCGTGGTTGTGTTTAGAGAGGGAAGGTTTGAGAAAGACAGAGTAAAATCTTATGGTTCGTTTAATGATGGTTGTTATGTTTTGAGTTGTTTGAGAGGGTTTTTTACCTCTTTGTTTTTTCAAGTAGTTATATTGGCTTTGTGATATTTTCGGTTGAGGTTTTCAAGATTTACTATACCAAAGAAAGCTATTGAAGTTCTTCTGAAGTCTCCGAAAATTCTAAGATTCTATTGCTGGTGGAAATTTTATTTTGTTTTTCACTTACGAGGGAATATTTAAAGTTATTATTATTACAAAAATAACCAAGTAATCTAGATAAAATTTATTCTGCATATTCATTGATCCTTATGTACATATTGTTGTAGGTTTTAGTTAATAAAGTTTATTTGTTTGGTTTCAGGAAATAGCCCTCAGTAATTGGTAGCATTTTCATTATTATTCCAGGGTATCGTAGAGTCTTAATTATATCTAAAAATAATAGAGATATAAACTTAGTTTTTATTTATTATTTGTAAGATTCTTTTCTATGTGGTCACTATCCAGGGTTAAGCATTCTCCTAAATTTTGTTTTTGAAACTATTACAGACCATCATTGTAGAACTCAGTAAATTGAACTCTATCTTCTCTATATTGTGGGATTCTTCAATTTGCAGCTACAAGAAACCAAACAAAGGAACATTAATATAATCGATTTACAGCATTATGTTTATAAGGTTCAATTAATATGCTGAATAAATTTTATCCAGATATCTCGTTTATTTCTTAGTAGTAATTAAAACTTTAAGATACTCCTATGTATTGATTACTAATTATTAAAAAAAACTTTTTAGTGAAAGTATAAGTTTCCCTCGCATCTCATGACGTCATTATGAATGATTTTGTTCTTTACCATCAATTGTTCTTCTTTCAGCAAGCCCATGTTCCTTTTCTTGAAATTCTTTTTTGTAATTAGATAAGATACGAATAGAACTGAGTCTTTTAGTTTTGTGAGCAATACTTTTCTACGTTTCATCCTTGGAGATTGAGATGAATATAGGAGGAAAAATTTGAATTAAAAAATAAACTGATAAGATAATAAGAAACACTTAAAAAGAAGAAGTAACATCTTAGTTTTTTACATGTTTCTGTTGTTTATCATTGTTCCGATTCTTTTGTATTTTGTTGTAGAATTTTTGTTCTGGAGTAATTTCTTGTTTTAATTTCAAAGACGAATGACGCTGCGATTGAAAATTTTGAACAAAAAAGCTGTAATACTTCAGAATATTCACTTTGGCGTTGTTTAGAAGTTTGGAGAATACTATGCCTATACTTTTACTGTTCTAAAGACACCTGATTATAATTCAGAATAATACACTTATAGCTAAGTGGTCATGTTTATGAATTGCCATTTGTCGTGATGTTCTGATCCTGATTCCATTAAACGTCCATCATGTAGAATGATGAAGAGTTTCTGCATGTCCAATCAGAATCCGCCTTAGATGTGTGAAGAAATCTTCGGGAGGGGGGAATCATCGTCATTTGTTTGTGGTTTAACATCAATAATTTCGTCACTTATAGCCTTTATATTGCTGGAATTGAACTGTAATTCAAAATTTTGAATTTTTACTAAAAACTCAGTTTTAACATTTTTTTTCTGTATTTGATGTGACATTAATCAAATTTAAGAATGAGACAGATATGTAATAATTAAATGTAAAGATCTTGTTTGAAATTCTAATTTCTATATTATGCCAATATCACTGGATTTTCCTTTTCAATACACTTCTAAAAAAAGCTTTTGAAAAGTAAAAAAATTGAATGATCCGGGCGGGACAGTTTCAACATAGCCTAGATACTTACCGAGGCTCATCCGATGAAATGTATTTAGATGAAATATGACAACACACATGTCTACTAAAAGCATTGCTTTTAAAGTACGTTTTTCTTAAAGATTTTGATAATGCAAAAAAAATAGAATTTTTAATCTTATCCATGGCTATATTTCTAAAGTTTATATTTGAACAGAAATCCAAAAAGCGACTCAAAATAGGGAGAAATTATACATATTTTTTAGACTCCTGTCTACACTCATTTGGGTTTCATAAGAGTAAGGTTAATCCTACTTCTGAATTTCTACTTTCCTCCGCAAGTCTAGACTATTTTATCTATTTGAATGCAATAAAGTGCATCCAAGAAATCAAAAAAATAGTAATGAATGCTTCTGTGGAATTACATTTCCACTCCGACTTTCGAAAATATTTTAAAATATTTTCTTATAAACCGAGAATTCAGCCAGCAAATTCCTTGAAATAGAAGTAAATATATTTTTAAAAATCGGTAGAAAAGAATGTAATTCCACGGAAACCATCATTATTTTGTGTTCTTTTGGGTGCGTTTTAATGCATTGAAATATAAAGAAATAGTCTGGGTTTAAGAAGGAAGTAAAAATTCCGTAGGATTAAGAATACGTTCACGTAGGATTAACAATACGAAATCAAAATGGCTGGTAGATGGGAGCCTTAATACTTTGACACATCGATCAATAACTCCCGAGACTAACCCAGAGATGGCGCTCGTAGTAAACCAGTAACCAGGTCTTTCTAGAGTACTAACCTTTGCTTGAAACGTGTCAAAATTTTAAGTCGATCGGACCAGGAAAAAGGTTTTTTGAAGTGAAGTGAAAAAGGTTTTTTCCAAGTGGGTGCCGCGATTGCTTTCGATGGAACAAAAACAGCAACGAGTCGATGATTCAGAAAGCTGTTTATCGCTATTTACTCGCAACAAAAAAGATTTCTTGCGAAAAAAAAAAAAAGATTTGGAAAAGCGTTGGAACGATTGTATCACCCTAAAAGGTGATTAAGAAAAGGTGTTATGTTGATGAATAAAAAAAAATTTTGCAAAAAAAATGTTGTTTTCAATTTTAGACTCGGGAGTTATTGATCGATGTGTTAATTGTTTTTTTTACCATGTCTTCTTAATTTTGATTTTTTCCAACAAGATTAAAGAGACTCCCTTCCTTCCATTTATTATGATATAGCAAGATTTCTGTGTGATCGATATGTTATAGATCGATTGCAGATTCTCTACAGCTACTAGCAACCGATAAATTGAAATGCCATTGTTAATTAACATTACACTAAGAAACAACACGAGGGCTATTGGCGATGGATGTCGTAATTTTGAACCTCGATCGAGTAACGAGGACGACACCTGCTACGGAACCTGCCTCTCTAAACTTCCATATCACTCCAAGGGAAGGACCTAGACTCGATTTAACACGCATCAGCCCCGCTACACGATTTTTAGTGACATCAGGACTGGAACTCATCCCTCCACAAGAACAATGCTATCTATGATTCCGCAACCATGACCACCAGGGGTTCAATTGAAAATTAAACGAAAAGTAGATAAGAAAATATACAAGCGATAAATAGAATTCAATCATACTGGGCTAAGAAATGTTTTTTTCTTTTTCTTTGGAATGACGGTATTTCAAAACAAATTGCTTGGTGATTTTATTATTTACTATATTATTATCAGAATCAATTAATAGCAAAAGATACGATACATGCTAAAATATATTATAAATGAAGATTATATTTGCATTGTTAAGCAAACCAGCTCCAAATGAATTTTATCCTAAATAGTTTACTATACAGTTTTTGTGATACAAGTGTATTCTGACAAATAAAAATTTCACTTAGTAACCTTTCATGAAAATTTAGAATTTTCAAATATAACTATTGCAGTTATAACTATAAATTAATAAATATCCATCTAAACTTCTGTAGCTTATTTTTATTTTCTTATTTGAAGCGCCTAGTTGACCTTACTGAAGGTCTTCAAATTCATAGTTAGGTTATGACAGAACTTGTAACAAGTAATTTTTCATTTCTATTGAATTGCAATTTCTTTGCATGAAATTAAATTTACTGACGAATGAATGCATACCATATTAAGTCATTCCGTCAATATCTAGAGATTATTTTTAAATTGAAAATAATTTGATGGCTTAAAAATTATATCATTTTACTTGCATTTCCTAATCTGTTGTAGATGTTCATAAAATCACTGATTATTAATTTTGATACATCAATTCCAATAGTACGGTTATTAACAGTATAATTAATTGTGACTTTATTCATCTTCTACAGATCCTTCCATTGCCTCTGGTGAACACCACATCCCCGGCCGAACCGCACAGTGCCTATCACCATCCACCCAGCCACGCCCGAATGCCCAGCACCTCCTCCTCGTCGCAATCGTCTGCTGCTGCTCTGGGTCGTCTGGTCCAACCGCCCCGCGTGCCACCTTTAACATCACCATCCAGTGGTTACAGTGAACACAGCGATCCTTACTTTGCTCTGACTGGTGGGGATAGGGCTGTGATACTGGCCTCCTCCAAGCATTTCCCGCATTCCTTATCCTTCGGAGGATGCTCACAACATTCTTTGCTTCAGGGAACATCGTACAGTTCTCCTTGTGGCAACGCACCCTTTGGAGTCACTCAGCCATCAGCTGCTGCATCATTCTTTGCGAGGTATGTTGTATAGATGGAATAGTTTGCTTTTTTTTTGCGAGTAATAACGTTTAGTATAGTGAAAAGGAATGTCTTGAGAACAGTAGTTGATGAATAGTTGACATATATAGTTCGGCTGAATTTAATTAAGTTTACACGGTAACGTTTTGTAAGCTACCCTGCGGTGAGTAATTTTTTAGCTCTTAAAAACATTCTCTTTCTAATTCTTCAAAATTATTCTGTTGTTTTAATAGTTCTGATCTATCGAAATATTTTTTCTGCTATTTGCTGACAAAATTTAAATTATATTATTTTAATACCTGCTGTTTGAAATTTGACTCCGTATTCTGGTGTGAAGATGAATTGAAATCCAATTACTAACGATGTCTCCGGACTCTTAACAATCCGTGAATGCGGAAAAAAAAAAGACATCAATTTCACAACAATATAATTTTATCAATAAAACAAAGAATATATATATATATATATATATATATATTTACATGAATTCTCATATTTTCATGTAATTTTAAAGGAATCCTGAAATGCTACGAGGGTGGTTCAAAAAGTAGTTGTATTTGATGACAGATGACATCATTAAGTTAAATCGTTGTTATTATTGGGTGCTGCCATCTGTTAAACGGAGGCAAAACAAATTTGGCATTTATTCATAAGTTAGTTTTGAGTTGGTTGACATTTGCTTCCACATTAAAGTCTTATTGCTTCTTCATCTAGGCGTCGACCTCATTTTGCTTCGAGTTATCACCGTTGGTGGGACCTAGATTCCTCATTATGCACCGGAAGTCAAGTAAAAATCAAAACGCTGGGTTACTTCC
The DNA here is from genome assembly GCA_019974015.1 of Nephila pilipes. Lineage (NCBI taxonomy): Eukaryota > Metazoa > Arthropoda > Arachnida > Araneae > Nephilidae > Nephila > Nephila pilipes. Next base: position 142,167 of record BMAW01023839.1, on the reverse strand, counting down.
GGTTAATCTTTTCCAAAAAAAAGGCGAAGATTTCATTGGCCAGAAAGGCTATGGCGTAGAAATTTTGAGACGCGAAAGATGTAATGATCAACGAATACAAGTAACTGAGACTTAGACAGATGACTAGTGAGTTATGATGCTTACTAATAACAAACCATTTTCAATGTTATGAGCACCATTTCCTAGAATTTCCAAGGAATTATTGAACGACCCTCGTATGAAGAGAAAAATTGGAAACCTATTCATTATTAGGGAAATCAATATTTTACTATACGCAGAATTCTAAATTACAGCTTCGATCAAAATTTATAAAGTTCTTTAATAGAAAAATGTCCGTATTTGAAAAATTTACCATTACAGTACTTAATAAAAAATTTACAGAAAATAAAGCTTTTTAATAGAATTATTTAGAAATTATAATAAAACTTGAGGAAAGAATAGAATTAAAATTCATATAAAATTTTTTCGATTAATAATTTGACTGAAAATATAGTGTGTGATATCTAAATCAAATGAAACTTATTTTAAACATGTGTGTGAAATTTCAAATTAATATGATTAGTTGTTTGTGAGAAATTCTGCGCGTAAGTTAAACTTTGTTTGTTTTTGTTTTGAGAAAAAGGAAGTTAAAATTGAAATATGACAACAAAAAACTAGTTAAACATTGTTAAGTTTTTTTTTCCGGTAATTCTGGAAGTTTTTGCCGTATCGCTAAATTTTCGCCCCAAAATGTTCAGAAAAGACGATGTTATAACATACGTTTTTCAAAACATCGAAAAATGTGTAACTAAAGGGTTTTGAAACCTCAAAATTGATAGTTTCTTAAGAAAACAACAGTTCTTAATGTTTCTATAATATAAAAGAAGAATTTAGGGTCATTATTATTTTTATTATGTTGTTAAAAATTTAAAATAATCAAAGTTAGTTAAACTGCTTCATACTTACTAAAAATAATGTGTCACTTTGGTTTGAATAAAATATTATTGTAACGCTTGTGAAAGATACTCATACAGAAACGCAAAAAGCATTAGATTGAATAATGGATTTTACAATAGATGTTACGAAACTAAGTTTCATCATTTATTTTTTCAAGTGGAAACTTTATTGCATAAAAAAATTAACCATGATATCATGAATTATACACCTTACACTATATGACGAAATGGTCGCCTTCGACAATGAGACATCTGTTGTAGGATGCAATCAGTTTGAGGAACCACTCTGGTAAAACTGTGCCCTACTAGGTAAGGAATTGCCGCACAGCCTGCTCAACCTCAGCATTGTTTCGTATGGTCCTGTGCGCGACTATATAACACATCAATCAATAACTCCCGAGACTAACCCAGAGATGGCGCTCGTAGTAAACCAGTAACCAGGTCTTTCTAGAGTACTAACCTTTGCTTGAAACGTGTCAAAATTTTAAGTCGATCGGACCAGAAAAAGCTGAGTTATCGAGGTTGGAGTAAAGTCGTTTTGTAGTTTGTTTAAAAAATGGAAAAAACCGAGTTTCGTGTTCTGATAAAACATTGTTTTTTAATGGGTAAAAACACCGTGCAAGCGAAACAATGGATTGAAAAATGTTACCCGGACTCTTGTCCATCAAAAGCAACGATTTGTCGGTGGTTTGCCGAGTTTAAACGTGGTCGTACCGACACAAATGACGCGGAACGCTCGGGTAGACCTGTGGAAGCCGTTACACCGGAAAATATGAGTGAAGTGACAAAAATTATAATGAAAGATCGTAAAGTGAAGCTCCGTGAGATTGCTGAGATGACACAGATATCATATGGAAGTGTATTTACTGAAAAAGGTTTTTTGAAGTGAAGTGAAAAAGGTTTTTTCCAAGTGGGTGCCGCGATTGTTTTCGATGGAACAAAAACAGCAACGAGTCGATGATTCAGAAAGCTGTTTATCGGTATTTACTCGCAATAAAAAAGATTTCTTGCGGGAAAAAAAAAAAAAAATTGGGGGAAAAAAATTGGGGAAAAAAAAAAATTTAAAAAAGCGTTGGAACGATTGTATCACCCTAAAAGGTGATTAACGAAAGGTGTTATGTTGATGAATAAAAAAAAAATTTGAAAAAAAAATGTTGTTTTCAATGTTAGACTCGGGAGTTATTGATCGATGTGTTAATACGTTATGCGGCGGTCACGTCTGACACTGTTATGTGCCTATCGCTAACACCGTATCCAAAACTTTAGCATTTTTGTTTCAATTCATGGATGTGTGGAGGGACTCCCTTTTCGAACCTTCATCCCCCTCCTATACTCTGTCTTCCTTCACTGAACATGTAATACCAGCATCCAACGATTTGACGAGACATGATATGTTGACCATACACTGTCTGTAGGTGTTCAGGGTTGACTAGTCTCACGTTCCCATTCATACCGAATTACAGTACGTACTTTCAATGCCGACCACGTTGTCATTCACGTCTCGGGCACGCTGGTCTGCTGGTACTCTCTTTTCTTTTTCGCTCTGCGCAAGCGTCATTCCTCCTGCGCTGACTCTACTTCCGTCCTAGAAACAGCTACGGGTGTGGATTCTTATGGTGGTTGTTTGCTCTTTCAAAAAAAATGACGAAACTTTCTTTCAGGACATTCCTTGTAATCATTGAAGCTATCAAGGAGTGCGAATCTGGAAAACGAATGCGAGTAAAGCGTAGAAAAAGTGAATTAGAGGGATTAATTTATATTAATGGAACCCTTACAATATTTGAAGTTTGGATGGAAATATGAGAAGCTCTATAGTAAAACATTTAAAAGTTTTGTTTAAATTAATTACATTTTACTGAAAAATTATATTAATTATTTTATATGCGTATATAAATTTTTATATTTTACAAACTTTTAAATCCGAAAAGAAAGTCTTTAGGTACTTTTTAAAATTTAGAAATGTGTAAAATAATTATTTGAGTAACTTAAATCGTGAAGTAATATAAAAAACAGTGGATCGAGAAATTTATTTTATTAATTGAAAAATTTCAAAAACATTTTTTTTTTAAATGAAGAAGAAATCCGAAATGTTATTAAAGCTATAAAAAGTCTTTGGGGTAGAAATTACTAACAGCGAAATGAAGAAATCGAGTGAGGCATGTTGTATTAATTTATTCATTACGGGCTTATAAACACATCTTAGATGCGAGGAAATTAATATCAAAACCTTATTTAAGCAACAGAAATTATTGCTCAAAGAGATGCCACTTGGTAACTAACATTAATTGGTTTGAAATGCAAAAAAAGCTTACTACTCTAGATGAGTGGAAAGTCAGAATTCGATATACTATTCGAAATAAGTTTCCCCTAACATGACTTTTCCTAAACCGCTCTCCCTACAGTCAAGAGATCTTTTTGAAGACAGGAAAACTTCGTCTTTAATCCCCCTTGACTATTTCGCTAGAGATTATACGATTTGTTCATCGTCTGAGAGGATATTACCCACGCTTGGAGTCATTCAACTACCTAAGAATTTAGTTCCATTTTGGTTGAGGAATTACTTGAGTGAAGAATTTCTTTAATTTTTGGTGAAATGTACTAATCCCTTTTACTGCGGTAGCTTTTACGAATTAGGTTCCGAAATAGCGTGTTTCGTATCCTGGAGTAAAAGCTATCGCAGTAAAAGGGATTAGTACATTTCACCAAAAATTAAAGAAATTCTTCACTCAAGTAATTCCTCAACCAAAATGGAACTAAATTCTTAGGTAGTTGAATGACTCCAAGCGTGGGTAATATCCTCTCAGACGATGAACAAATCGTATAATCTCTAGCGAAATAGTCAAGGGGGATTAAAGACGAAGTTTTCCTGTCTTCAAAAAGATCTCTTGACTGTAGGGAGAGCGGTTTAGGAAAAGTCATGTTAGGGGAAACTTATTTCGAATAGTATATCGAATTCTTACTTTCCACTCATCTAGAGTAGTAAGCTTTTTTTTTTTTTTTTTGCATTTCAAACCAAATAATGTTAGTTACCAAGTGGCATCTCTTTGAGCAATAATTTCTGTTGCTTAAATAAGGTTTTGATATTAATTTCCTCGCATCTAAGATGTGTTTATAAGCCCGTAATGAATAAATTAATACAACATGCCTCACTCGATTTCTTCATTTCGCTGTTAGTAATTTCTACCCCAAAGACTTTTTATAGCTTTAATAACATTTCGGATTTCTTCTTCATTTAAAAAAAAAATGTTTTTGAAATTTTTCAATTAATAAAATAAATTTCTCGATCCACTGTTTTTATAATACTCCACGATTTAAGTTATTTAAATAATTATTTTATACATTTCTAAATTTTAAAAAGTACCTAAAGACTTTCTTTTCGGATTTAAAAGTTTGTAAAATATAAAAATTTATATACGCATATAAAATAATTAATATAATTTTTCAGTAAAATGTTTTACTATAGAGCTTCTCATATTTCCATCCAAACTTCAAATATTGTAAGGGTTCCATTAATATAAATTAATCCCTCTAATTCACTTTTTCTACGCTTTACTCGCATTCGTTTTCCAGATTCGCACTCCTTGATAGCTTCAATGATTACAAGGAATGTCCTGAAAGAAAGTTTCGTCATTTTTTTTGAAAGAGCAAACAACCACCATAAGAATCCACACCCGTAGCTGTTTCTAGGACGGAAGTAGAGTCAGCGCAGGAGGAATGACGCTTGCGCAGAGCGAAAAAGAAAAGAGAGTACCAGCAGACCAGCGTGCCCGAGACGTGAATGACAACGTGGTCGGCATTGAAAGTACGTACTGTAATTCGGTATGAATGGGAACGTGAGACTAGTCAACCCTGAACACCTACAGACAGTGTATGGTCAACATATCATGTCTCGTCAAATCGTTGGATGCTGGTATTACATGTTCAGTGAAGGAAGACAGAGTATAGGAGGGGGATGAAGGTTCGAAAAGGGAGTCCCTCCACACATCCATGAATTGAAACAAAAATGCTAAAGTTTTGGATACGGTGTTAGCGATAGGCACATAACAGTGTCAGACGTGACCGCCGCATAACGTATTAACACATCGATCAATAACTCCCGAGTCTAACATTGAAAACAACATTTTTTTTTCAAATTTTTTTTTTATTCATCAACATAACACCTTTCGTTAATCACCTTTTAGGGTGATACAATCGTTCCAACGCTTTTCCAAATCTTTTTTTTTCCCCAATTTTTTTCCCCCAATTTTTTTTTTTTTTTCCCGCAAGAAATCTTTTTTATTGCGAGTAAATAGCGATAAACAGCTTTCTGAATCATCGACTCGTTGCTGTTTTTGTTCCATCGAAAACAATCGCGGCACCCACTTGGAAAAAACCTTTTTCACTTCACTTCAAAAAACCTTTTTCAGTAAATACACTTCCATATGATATCTGTGTCATCTCAGCAATCTCACGGAGCTTCACTTTACGATCTTTCATTATAATTTTTGTCACTTCACTCACATTTTCCGGTGTAACGGCTTCCACAGGTCTACCCGAGCGTTCCGCGTCATTTGTGTCGGTACGACCACGTTTAAACTCGGCAAACCACCGACGAATCGTTGCTTTTGATGGACAAGAGTCCGGGTAACATTTTTCAATCCATTGTTTCGCTTGCACGGTGTTTTTACCCATTAAAAAACAATGTTTTATCAGAACACGAAACTCGGTTTTTTCCATTTTTTAAACAAACTACAAAACGACTTTACTCCAACCTCGATAACTCAGCTGTTTCTGGTCCGATCGACTTAAAATTTTGACACGTTTCAAGCAAAGGTTCGTACTCTAGAAAGACCTAGTTACTGGTTTACTATGAGCTCCATCTCTGGGTTAGTCTCGGGAGTTATTGATTGATGTGTTATCTCAAGTTCTTACATTGGTGTGGTTTGGAAGTTTGGAGAGAGAGAGGTGCCACTATGGTGTTCTAATCATCACTTGACCGAGGTTCAAAATTAAAGGTCTGTCGTCATTCACCCTCGTGTTGTTTCTAAGTGCGTGACATTAATAAACAACCTCACACACTCACATTTATTTAGTATGGTTCTTTGGGTTACATCGATTTTACTTCTTTCGAAAAGTGTAGATTTATTTCCCGAAGTTGTTAATGTAAGTATCGTAAAAACTTTTGTGGGGCTTCATTTTCTAATTTAATATATAATGCTGCTCTTAGAAGCAGAGATTAATGAAGAGATATGTGGTGTGCTGGAAAGATTAATTTACACTCGTAGTATCTTAGGCGGATTTAATTTAGAATTTGCCAAGTCCTAATTGAGAAGTAGCTGTAAGCACAAGAATTAATTGGTTGTAATTTGAATTTAGTGCCTTTTGTGTTGATAGTTATTTTGTTACTTCAAGTCCAGGGTTTGTTTTGTTATCTCGCTCAAACAGAGCTTTGTAAATTAATTATTTAAATTAACGAGAACTGCAGAAGGCAAAAAATAAAAATGTGAAGATAAAAATATTCTTTCATATAGGTATAATTCTAACACGATTTTTGTTGTAATATTTATGCATAATGGTACTTTTGTCTTATATGCCCTATGGCCCGAATACAAAGCAATTTTATGTTTATCGCAGCGTATAATGTAAAGTCTCTGTCTAAACATAATACCTTGGATTAAATTCAAGTGAGAAATGTTTCTCTGAAAAAAAAAAATCAAAAAATCAATTTTTTTCTTCTGAAAATACCGAAAGAAATCAATGTTTATTAACCTAATGAAGTCTAATTAGTTAATTAGACATTACTTGGGAATGATGAAAGAAAAGCAAAATGAAACATAGCCGAATTAAAAATATAATTTCAACCAAGTCAATTTAATCATTAATTCAGGCCCTATCGTATTAAATAAAAGTTTCAACCCTTCTCAAATGCACCTAGCTTGTATTCTTGTTAACACCTCCGACACTAACTTGTTCACTGCCAATTTCTTTTTAAAAGTCGGGTGGAAGAAATTCTTTTTCTTGGTTCGTCTTATGTCTCGTCATCTTTTATTGCCCCTGTCTTCTAGACCATTCTTTCTTCTTCTTAACAAGGTCAAACTTCGTTACAAAGTAAAGTAAAAGAAAGGGAAAAACTAAATAAAAAAGGGATTCGTCTCTGTGAAAGGTGCACCGGAGGAAGGGTGGGAGGGAAGAAACCGAGATATCCCTACAAAAGGGAAGAGAATTGTTGAAGGAGAAGTTGAAGGGAGAAAAAAAAGTGCAATTGACTAATTTTGCTGTTCTCGAAACGGTGGCTTTCACTTTTTAAATCTTCTTCCTTGATATAATAAGACTACCCCGGAAAAAGACTTATTATATCAAGGAAAGTGCTGGATGTGTTTTGGGTTGGGAATTTGCAGAATTCTACTTACTATGAGAATTGAATTTAATGTAGAATGGAATAAGAAATGATTATCTTGAAACGAAAGTAATGTGTATCATTATCAATCAAAATAAGCTCTTAAAAGAAATAGAAAGTAATTTTTCTTTCTTAAGCGTAACTTATAACGATGTATATTTCTTGAAGTAATATTATGTTCTTATAGAAATTCTATTGATTGCAATTACTTGTACATGAAATTTAAAATATCAGCGTTGTTTTGCCCTACCTAATAACTAAACTTACATAAAATTTTATTTACATGGAAAAAGTAACCAAATAAATATTTTTCGAATTATTATCGATTTAAAATAATGAAAAGAGTGTGTATACATATATACTGAGCAATTTGAATTTAATCATCGTACTGTTTTAAATGAATATGTATTCTAAGACCAAAACAATGCTGAATTAAAAATGTTAGTATGATACATTTTTACAAATTATGTTAGTTACAGCAGTATTTTGTTTCTTTTTATGCAATGATCTAATTGATTGCAGCGAAACTATTAATAAGTAATTATTCTAATTTATTGGCATTATTTATAACAAAAGAATGTTCTGAAAATGAATCTTCTTGAATGAAGAATTTTTTAAATTAATGTCTATTTCGATTTTAAAAAGGAGAAAAAGAAAATTATAAATGTGCACACTAATTTTTTTAATTTTATTTTTTATGAATTTTTTTTTTATCATAGTTACATTTTTTTTGTATTTTCGCTTGCAATAAATACTCAAACATTGTACATGTAAATCCTAGATCCTATAAGCGACAGATTACATTTAAAAAATAAAAAATCAATTATAATTAGAACATAATTGTCTTCTTATGAAAAAAAAAAAGAAAAGGAAATTATTTTAAAAAAAATCAACTGAAATTAATTTACTAAAAATTAAGATCATTCTTGCAATACTAAAATATATACTTATCTACTACAATCTTCTGATAACGGTCCCTTGTTGCTTATCATATTAGACTGTGGCCTTGTCCGATGAATTATTGCCTTTTTTATGCATTCAGTTTTCTGGTATATGCATCAAAAATGTATCAACTGAGAATAAAGTTGCGTGTTCTAATTTTCTTCACGCCTTTTGCATGTGCTTAATTAACTGGGTACGCCCTACGGTCTTATTAAGAATTAGCAGCTCACAAGATAATGAAGGTTTATTACTAGAAAGCTGTTCCAACTAATAGAGTAAAGTGTTAAGGAAAATTCTTTGTTTTAGCTTCATGGAATTATACATTCACGCACTTATATATGTGTGTATAATTCCATGAAGCTAAAACATAGAATTTGTCTTACCACTCTTTAGTCTATGAAAAAGTACTAATTAATTACATTATTATTACATCTGCCCCCCTCCCCCTACAAATATTTATAAGGACTGCCGAAATGCTCTTCCCGTTTGTGAAGTGAAAGAAAATAATACATTTTTCACACAATTAATATTTATTGTACAATGTAATTTCCTTCGTTTCTAGGATTGGTCTATAAACATAAACAGATGATGCCTCGAGAGTTAAAGTATCTGTACACCTTCGGAGAAATTTTTTTTAAATACATTGATATTTGCTTTCAAAATATCTTTTAATGCTAAAATATGACCTAAAACTATGAAAATCACATTTTATAATCTGCATTTAATTAAAAAAAAAATTGGAGTGGGAAACACTGTAAAAATAGTACATAAATTGATTATCAGAATAACTCTCATAACTCAAAAGTAAACAAAAGTATCATTATTCTGTAAATTTTATCATATATTCATCATAACAGTTTTTAGGGCTGATACTACTTTCATGAAGAAAATCATATTATTACAATTTTTATTGAGTTTCGAGTCAAATAACAATGAAAAATCAGAAATAAAAGTTATAACAATACATGATTTACACAATTGTTACTAAAAATGTATCATTTTTACTACCATAAAAGTAGTGGGGGTTCTTAAAAACTATATAAGGAAAATACTTGCAAAATTTAAATTAATTTGGCTCCTAACTTTTTCTGATATCTACGTTGCCATGTGTGAATATATCGAGAAAACTCATTTTGAGAAAAATCAAAAACAAACTTTCAGATGCAATTAAAAATTAGCTACCGAGTAAAATTTTAATCCCTGTAACTTAAGTTCTAAATAAGGTATAAGCAAAATTCAAACACTATTAGAAAGGAAAAAAACGTCTAAATTTTAAAATGACATCAAAATTAGGGAATCGAAATTTTAACACAAATATCGTTTTAAAGGTGTACGGATACCTCAACTGCGAAAAAATTCCTTAACCGAATCGTCATATATTTAATTGGAACGTAAACAAACCCAATTTGGATCGGATAATAACTAGTGACGAGAAACTGATTTTTTTTTCGAATACATCGAAAGGAAAAGAGCATACTTGCAGCACGGACTGTCTGTCCGCTCCTCCTCTAAATCGCGATTGAATCTGCAAAAGACAACGCTATGCATAGGGCAGGACTTCCAAAAACTAATATATTTCGAGCTTTTGAAACATAACAAAAACCTCTATTCGTAGATATACTGTCAGAAAATGGATGATTTTAACAAAAGAGGCCAGTGATATTCAATATGAAGCACATTATATTGTATCATGATAATGCCAAACCACGTGCCGCTTTGGAAATTCGTCAAAAATCAGAGAGTTTTAGAGTTGGAATTTCTATCGCAGCCACTCTACTCCTCAAACCTAGCACCCTCCGATTATTGCTTGTTTGTATCTCTGGAAATTTTTTTGAAAGGAAATATTTCAGAACTGAAGCATTCGTCACTTAGCACTGCTTGAGTTCTTCGCCTCTAAAGGTTAATCATTTTTCAAAAACTGCATTTCAAATTTCCATCCCACTGGCAAAAGCTCATAAGTAACGGCGGAAAATATATTGTTCAACAAATATTATTAAATGTATGAATAATTATATTTTCTTTCATTTCACATAAAGACAGAATTTTTCGGCAGACCTAATATATATGCGTTTGTACCCCAGGTTAATGATTTAATTAGTTTTCATTTATAATAGATAAGAGCAATATAAGGCTTTTCCTATAAGAGAATTGAATAAACTTCATTATATTAATTTAAATAATAAAGTTGTTGACGGTTTTTTGAAAATAGCTATTATTAAGAAATTATACATTTCAAAGGACTATGTATATACTTTCTATATCTCACACATTCCTTACTTTTTAGTATGAAAACCACTAATATTTAATTTAAAATTCAAAGAAAAGGTTTTACTCATAAAGTAATTGAAGATATTTATTTTACATGTAAAATGCATTATATACATGCATAGACGTATATATATATATATATATATATATATATATATAGTTATATATACACGTGTGTGTGCGTGTCTTACGGTAAATGTAATAAACTGGGGATTCTGTGTAATTACCGGTGATCATTCATATTCACCACTTAACTTGGTGAATGTGATAATTTATTGAATATTTATTACATTTACTGGTTAGTTTATGAAATCCTCAACTCGAAATGGACAATGTAATAAAAGTTAATAAATTTTCAAAAGTGTATGATGTCAGATGAATGTGATTTCAGTAGTATTTCTAATTTCGTGCTGGATAGACGTTTTTTTAAATAAAATATTGAACATTGGACGATATGCATGAGCTTTTTAATTCCAAGTTATTAAATGTTTTGAATACTAAGAAAGCGAACAGCGTTTTTCTGACTAAAGGAAGATATGTCAACTTGTTAACAAAAGTGAATAATAGTAAAAGCAAAAGTAGCGACATATATTATATAGCATATGCTATTATCTAATATATCTGTTTTAAGATATCTACTGAAAGTAAAGTACAAAAGAGCCATTTTTATTTAAATTTTTAAATTGAAGTACTATTATAAGTTTTATTGTAAGTCATCATGACGTTCTCCAAATTCTGGACAATGAAATTTTTATTGTTCTTTGAAAATAATTGTTTTTTCGAATTAAGATATCGTTACTCTACAAAATAGTCTGAATTTTTTACATTCCCCAGTGCGAGTTGGGGATTTTACAAAATTACTGGTAAATGTGATAAATGTTTAATAATTTATTACATTTACCAAATTTGATGGTGATTGGGAATAATCACCGGTAATTATATATAATCACCAGATTAATCACTTTTACCGTAACACACACACACACACACGCACGCTCACACACACACATAATGATGAATTTATTTAATCCGGTCTCTTTTGAAGTTAATTATTTTTCATGTGAATCTTTTTACATTTGAATTAACTTCCACTTCAAATTCGCGTGAATCTTGCTTTTCGGTTAGACTCTCGAGCCACATTAACCACTGAAATAACACAAATTAGAGAAATCTTTTTTTTTTCTTTCTAAAACATACAAGTACTCGACTCCGTCTGACTGTTTGCTTTATCAAATGACACGATAATCTGCGTGCAGATTCACCAGGGTGCGGATAATAGCTATAAATTATTAAATTGCTTTAGCATCTGATGCTTAAAAAATCATAATTAATTAAAAGGTAACTATTTCTAGTTATTCCATGAAAACAACGGTAGATGAAAGAGAAAACTATATATATATATATATATATATATATATGATAACATTAATTTTAGGTTTATTTTAATTTTTATCTTTTATTAAAACTCTTAATTGGTTTTATGTTTTCGATGTTTATTTATGCGTAATTTGATTGTTAGCTGTAAAATTGAAGATGATCACTATTATAACCTTCTTTTTACTAATTTTGATTTTCTCAATTTGTTGATTTTTATTTTGTTACCGTATTTTTTTTATAATGTAATTCACTGAAGTGGGATGGTTTAAACAGTGATATCGGTTGAAATCCAAATTATATTCCATTCGAAAGTATGGAATAACATTAATTACATTATTTTCATTATTCTAAATTTTTGATTTTCTTTTTCTGTGCATTCTCGTATGAATTTTTCGATTTGCCTCTCTTTTTGGTTTATAGGTTGTAAGTTATTGGATTGTCTAAATTTTTTTTATCTGATTTGCATATATATTGATTTGTTTTTAAACGATTTTTTAAATATTAATTTTTGTTTTATCAATGAATAGTAATGATTTTGGAGTGGATATTTTTGGATAGTTATATTTATATTGCAATTGGTGATTGTGTAATTGGGTATTTGTGTTTTCATTCAAATTTATTCGGCTAATAGAAAAAACATGGAAAATGAATTTATTAGTTTTTCAGCCTATGTTTGACTTCTTATACATTCTTTATTTGATTCAAACTAACGGGACCGTATTATTTATGATGTTTCAATTAGTGTTTTGATAAATTAATTTTACACTTATTTGGGAGTTCCGAAATTTTTAAAAGTAATCTCTTTTTCAGCTAATGACCATCCACTGTTCCTACTTTTTACAATAGCAGTAATAATTGTCTTACGACTGGATAAATTAAATCTGAGAATTATGAGTTTTGCCTAAAAATTTGTCATACAGAAAAAAAAGACAAATTTAACTGCATACAAATCCCATAAATTTAGAGTAGTTATTCATAAGAGTAAATAACAAAAAAGAATTTCGATTTTTCTTTGTGAGCATTTTAAAATTTTAAATTCTGAAATATCTGAAGCTCATGTTTTCTGGTTATTTCTTTTTTTTCGGAAATGAGCCAATATCTTCTTTTTTATTTTGATATACTGTATGGTCCTTTTTTGCAAGGAAAAAAAACAATTGGAATGATATTACCTCATATCATCATTTCTAATTAGGGGGCTGCGATAGTCTAGTGGTCATGGCCGTGGATTAGCGGCCAGCATTTAATCAAGTCGTGGTTCAAGTCCTGGTGTCACCAAAGACCCTCCATATAGTGGGGCTGAAGCACGTTAAATCTAATTGAGGTCCTAGGTCCTACAATTGGCGTGTTGTGGAAGTTTAGAGAGGAGGTACTAGCTTAGGCGTCGTCCTTAGATTCAGAATTACGAGGTCTGTCGCCAAAAGCTTTCAGTGCGACGTTAACGAACAATCACTTTTAATTAAGTAATATTTTCTTCCATTCTCCCTTTAAAGGTTCAGACATTTCATTAAAAAGATTTCCCATCTCTATAGGTGGATATTTGTATGAGGAATAAATGTACAGTAAGATTATCTAAATGACCTACTTAGTAAAAGTGTAATATGTGTAACTTTTGTTTTGCTAAAACAGGAAAATATTTTTCTGTTTTACAGGTATTCGGTTCTGTTTGCTATCTTCTTTTTTGCTGTCTAACTCATTTTATTTGTTTTTTGGCTGACTGCCTTTTCCATTTTTTTCATCTGATTAAACTTCTTACATATTTACCTAATTTTAAAAAAAAAAAAAAAAAAAAAAAAAAAAAAAAAATCCAATGTTTTGTTTTTTTTAAATTTGCTGTGATGCACATAGAAAGACCAAGACCTACACTTGGAAACAGTGAATTATGTACTTTAGGATTATAGCCCATTTATCATCTTAATTCTTAAAAGCCATTCTTAAAAAGAATCACATGGAGCCTACAAAAAGTAGGAAACTCGTGGTTCATAGGATGTCCACAAAAAACTTTAATAATGCAAGCCGATGCAGTAGTTACACTGTATTTTTCAGTCTTTAACGTACTCTCCAAATTTATGATAGCATTAAAAAACATTATTAACTCCAGTAAATTTACCCTTTCTAATGAGAACGAATGGAAAATAATAGGGTTTAAATAAATCCAGGGATTAGATAGGTTAAAACTATCTAATTAGAATAATATTTATTATTTTCTTATAAGCTTTAAAAATTTCATTCTAAAATAATAATTTCTATTTATTTGAAATATAATTTTTACTTTTATTTATGGATCAGAATGATAAGCGAATAAAAACTGAATTTATTTTTAAAATTATATTTACCCAACTATAATATGTACTGAATATTTATTTATTGTTAAAATAATTCATACTAACTCTGAAGCTCCTGATTCAGTACTCAGCATTTAATCCATCGAAAGTAAGTCAGTAATCAATCACAAGCAGTCATATTGTCTAATGTTCAAACTATTTTTATTGTTGCCTAGGAATAATCAAAAATAAATATTTACTTTATGAAGGCGGAGTCGTAACTTACTCGCGTCTTCAACCAAATGTAAAATGGAAATTCTGCTTATCTCAATCACCGCAAAAGTAGATCCGTGTCAGGAATAATAATTATATTCTGAGACCAAGTCTAGTATCAGCTATCCGTTGACCACTTAGCTGTCTAGCACCAATGCCACTAATATATATAGCGCCTGTTGGCGTGAGAAAATTGTGGCTCCCCTCGTATTTTGGCGAGTATAGGGTTTGTAGTGTAATATAGTCAGAGAAAAACTTGTACTCAAGAGCGGAAACAAATTCCGAGATAAATGGCGAATTGTAAATAAATTCATTTGTTGTTAATTGTTAAAGGTGGAGTATTTATTTAACTCTGAGTAAGCTAGCGAGAAAATAGATATCACAGTCATGTGCACTTATTTTTTTTTATATTCTGACTTCTTTCAGCATTTAAACTTGCCAATTTCTTCATCTCATCCTCATCTTATTCACTACACTTCTAATGTATATAGTGATGCTAATTTACGCAAATCACGGTTTATTCACAAGGTGAGGTTCTCAAATCAGTTCAAATCATAAGGTAGCCTAAAATATTAGTTGAATGGGTAAACGCTTGATAACCTGATACTCAGCGGACTACACTACTTTTATTAGCATATTGAGCTAGTAATGATAATGCGCTTCTTTTATAACTTAGATATAGAATCAAGACTCATGTTTTAAAGTTACCTTCGAACAATAAAGCATATTGAAATTTTGAGTCGATTTTTCTATGTAAAAAATGCTTTTCATGGTCCAATAATATGTTAAATATAATTTTATATGTAATCTGAAGAAATGTGATGTATATTAAATTAAATAACATAATTATTTGAAATTCGCAAATAAATTAAGAAGTTAAATCAGAAGTTAATATTATAAAAATGTAAAAATCACCACAACTGAACCATTAAGAAAAAAAAATGCGTTAACCAATCCAAAAATAGAAAGATTAAAATTGCAAATTAAATTTGAATGATATTAAACAAATTTAACAATGAAAGAAAAATTATAAATACAATAAATAAATAAATAAATAAAGTGAAAAGTAAGTAGGCAAAAACCAAAAATATCAAAAAAATATATAGTAATTGAAAATTTTTAAGAAATTAAAAATTTTGAAGAACAACAAACAAAATTTGATGTAATATATTTCAAGTTCGAACAGGCTTTAGGCTTTTAAGTTGGGTTATTCCAGAATTATTGGGTAGAAATTAAATAAATATAGGAAAATGATATATATAAATTATTTATTAAATGAAGTATAAAAATCATGATATTGATGATACTAAGATTGTTAATTCAAAGTTTCATTTGTTATTTGATAAATCGTATAGATGGTGCATTAATTAAAATTAAAAATTTATATGCATTTCATCACGAAATATTATTCAAGCTTGTTGATGCAAATGTGTGCCTCGGATCAAAAATTAAAATAATATCTCTCGCATTAATAATTATTTTATTTCATTTTACTATGCTCAAGAAGGAAATACAAAAACCGAAGTTATAGCAACATTTCCAAAAATCGATTCTTTCAGACGCATTTCGGAATGTTTTCTTTTATCCCGTTTTTTCATCACCACAACAAAACACCAACGTAGAAGAAAAGAAAAAAAAGAACAAACAAACTGCTGACCACCTACAAAAGTATCCCCTTCTTTTCACAAAGGGCAGCAACACAACAAATTTATATTTTCAGGGCATCGGTTTCTGTCTCTCTCTTTTGAAAGAGAAATGCCAATCGAGTTATTTAAGGGAAGTGCTATCGGACAGACTTGGAGTGTCCTTCTCAATTGGCCAGAGTCTTTTATTTACGGCATCTATTTCCGCCAATATTTTTTTGTTCATGGGGAACTTCTTAGGGACGCTGGCCCCTGACGGGCTCACTTAGAGAAGGGCAGTGTTTGGGGATGAGGAGGGGTCAGATTTCGTTTTCCAGTTGGCAGATGCTGTCTCATGAAAGGGAAAGAAGTTCAATCGATGTTTGTGGAATCAGCCATTTGAGAAATGTGTTTCTCGTTTCTTTGAACTGTGAACGGTATTTGAGTTTTAAGTAAGGTTGAAAAAATAAAGAATTTAAAGTTTCATGAAAGTCTATGCAATGTTGGTAAAACTGTTGCGGTTTGTTTCGACTGATAGTGTTCACTGGGGTTAAAATTAAGTTTTGACAAATGGAATTCATCAGTCATTTAAATTGTTACAAAATATTTTATTTTTTATTGCCTTGTAATTTTATAATATCGTGAAAACTATTGTGGTGAATCAATAGCATTGGTTCTATCGCGTTTTCTCTTTCAATTAACACTTGTATACATTTAGTTTGAATTGCTTAAGGTAAGGTATTTCCTAATGAAAGAAACGGGGTTTATGTAGTTTAAATCAAAATTATTGAAGCGTAGCGAATGGGTTTAACGAATTGCATTTATAAGCAGCGATTGGGATTATTTATGGACGTCACACTGAGAAGCAACATGAGGTCTATAGGTGGGAGGCCCAAGGGGATTAGAGCTAAAAACCGGCCTCCCGGGAGACAATCACCCCAGCACTCAGTATTTTTCGACAAAAGAACACAAGATATTACAGAAAAAAAAAATCAAAAATGAATAAAACCTTACAATGTGTTAACAAAGCAAAAAATGTACATGACAGAATTAAAAAAAAAAAAATAGCAGATAATTTCTAATGAATTAACAGTAATATAACAGATGAATAATATTTGGTTAAACGACACAATATAAAAAGTGTCCACAAACTTGTGAACTAAAAATGAAGTGATAGGCAAAAACATATACATATATATTCAAGGTGTACTATTATAAGTATACACAATAAGAAAAAGTGAAATAATAAGAAAATTGTAATAAAATATTCAAACAATTATGAAATTTGTTGGGTAATATAACGAAGCGTAAGAATACAGGATTTAAGCTTAAAATGCGGATTAGGAATTTCACACACGGACTTCAGCCAAACAGATTTCGCTTCAACAATAGGCCAATTTAACTGAAAACTTTTGGTGAAAAGTCAAAAGAAGGCATGGTGACCAGCACCTCCAACAGAGCCACAGGATAATTAATTTGCATATTTTCTTATATTAAAGCGATTTAAATAACAATTGAAGAGGCCATGCGCAGTTAAGAAGCGAGTAATCAAACCTGAATTGGAATAAAGATCCAAATTTTGTCTTTGAATATAGAAACGAACTCGAATTCTGGTATTACTAGTTGACCATCAGAACTTCCAGTCAGAAAGGGAGAGAGAAGCTTATATTTTAAAATCTTAACTATATGAGACCGAGGGAAAGGGACATTCATTCCCTCACCATCAGTGACAGCGAGTATTGCAAATGAATTATCAATTTCGTTGTAATAACCTCCGACGTCGCCCCGAATTTCCATTATAAGTCGTAAACACCAGAATAAGTTGTTAATTTTTATTTCATGGTACTAATACAAGCTGATTTATTTCTGGTGTTCTGTAGTAGCAATAATGATATTAAACTGTCGGCATAAATAGAAACTTTGACGTTGTGAGAGACGGTACGCAATACGGCAAATCCTATTGAGGATAGATCGGCCTGCAATACTTAAGTATAAGAATTCGGGTTAAACATGTAGGTACTATTTAGGTCACCCCGGTAGAAAAGACATACGGTGAATCCAGTTTCAAGAGGGACAATGGAGATGGACATCCTTTTTCTGAACTTTCATTAAGTGATGAGGACGACACTTGAGCTGGTAATACCCTCTCCAGACTTCCACACAACACTAACTGGAGGACTTGGGACTTTGACAGATTTGACGTGCATCATTTCCGTTACACGGTTTATTATTAGTGGCATAAGGAATCAAACCCACGATTCGACGAAAACAACTCCGGCCGCAAATCTGCGACCATTGCCCCAAGGCTACCGAGGCCACTTGTAAATACCGAAGAATTTAATACTGGAGTAAGTTACTGAGTTAGAAGTTGGTAGTTATGATAGTGAGTTGAAGTTATCAATAGTTGATTGGTATCAATCCTGGTATATTAAGGAGCTTTTGGAACTACAAATGGTCCAAGACTCGAATTCAATTTCTTCGATTGGATAAGTTATTAATTTATATAGTAAAAGTTAGATCGTACGCGTGTAAGCAAGTTTTCCACACATAGAGGAATAAATAGACTGTGACAAAAATTGAGGGACTCAGAAGAGATGAAAAGAAAGGAGTGCAGCATGAAAAGGATAGAACAGAAAAAAAGTCCGGAAACATCATAAGGAAGGAAACAGTTCACAGTCGAAAAATTCGACTGGGACAAAGATTAAGTAGTGTAAGAGAGAGAGAAGGGGGACATTAGGAGAAGACAGATATAAAAAAATTTGAAAAAGGAAAAGAAAATGGTACAAAAAGATATAAAAGTTTCAAGTGAGACGAGGGAGCTAAAAACTCTGGGTCTAAAAGACTTCTTACTTTAAAAGTACTGGGTTTGAGGCGAAACTAGGATCCATGAATCAATGATAAAAGACTTTATTGTCCTTTATAATTGATTCATGGATCTTTATTTAATTTTTATATCATTTACTGGGATGCATCCTATAAACTCTACATTTTTTTAAATTATGTAGTGACTTTTATTAGTCACTACATAATTTAAAGAATGTAGAATTTTATAGGATGCATCCCAGTAAATGATATAATAATTAAAATAGTAACAGAGAGGGAAAACCCTTGGTATCTACATCTTATACCTTGAATAATAACAAACATAACACACTGGTTATAATTTCACTCTCTTTATTTAACCTCGTAGCTTTGATTTTCTATATAAGCTTAGTAGTAATAGAAGGAAATAATAATGGGGTGTTACAAATATATAACTCTGTATATAAATCATATATTTTCATCTTATTAAGTCTTTTACGAGTAAATAACCAGAGATAGATTATTTTGAAAAAAAAATACATCTCTCCTTTTTTAAATTGTGATTACAATTTGTAAACTTAAAAAAAACTAGTAGTAAAACCATTATTAAGTCAACGAAATTAATAAAAATTAGAAAAAAAATCAAAAATGAAAGAAAAGAAGACAATTATGTTAATCAATTTTCACCTACTCTCCTCAGTTAAACCGTAATAAATTTTAATTAATTCGTATGAATAAATCTTATTCACTAGAAATCTTTTGGAAAAACGTAATGAAGTAAATTATTTGTTGGAAATTCCAATTCCAAGAGATTATTGAAAAAATTCACAAAATACATTTATCTTTAATTAAATTTTATCAAATGGTTATCATTGTGTTTTAAATCTAATCGTTCTGTAACTCTTCACGTGGAGTGATATATAATTTTCGACAGTAAAGTCCTTGGTAAAACGGCTCAAATTTATGAGATATTTCTTGAACATCCTCATTATTTTTATGGTGCAATGTTAATGATATTAAACTAATTTAATAACAAATACCTGAGAAGTCCTATATTTGTATGCAATAATATGTATATATTCGTCGAACGGATTAGAACTCCAATTATATGACCACGTACTTAATACGAAACGTAAGAGATGCAGTCTGATTATTCAAATTCTAAAACGAAGCAGAGTATAAACTTTATTATGGTATCTTCTAAAATTTGTATGTGTATTGATCTTTGATTTAATTTCGTTAGTCCCTACAAGTACTACTTTATGATGAATGAAGGATCGATTTCCCTGTGTTGACCACCTTGAAAACATTAAGAATGCAAAATAAAATATAATTTTACTCTTTTAAACTTACTCACTTGGCTTGGCATACTTAATTGGATTTAGAGTTAACTCGAATATCTTGCTATATATTAAGTATAAATATTTATATTTCAACTGTAAGGAGATAATTTTTTTTTTATTTTAGCATCTTCTTAAATTTCTGTGTGTTGATCAATGTTCTTATTTTCATAATCATGACAAATGCTATATTACGCCGAATGAAAGATAGATCTCTTACTGCTGACTGTCACTGGAACAAAATATTAAGAATTTAACTTAAAATACTATTTTACTCTTTTAAATTTAACTTAATGATTTCATATACTTTATTGTGGAACTTAAGTGATTATTTGACTAATTTAATGAAAACGATGCATTTTTATTCAGTATAATTAAATATTTTGGGTCCTTATTTTATCCATTTAAATTAATTTTTATGTTTTTTTATATATAGATATATTGTTTATTTTTTGTTTACCTTTTTATCCCCCAAAATCACAATTTTTTTCAACATAATACACCCAATATTCGTATTTATGTCATTGAACTGTTGGATGCAAGAATTATAAGTCCTCTGAGTATTATATTTTATTCCAAATGAATAAGAACTCCTCGGGTTTATTCGTCGACTCCAATCGATGCATTGCTCTCTCCTTTGAAGATATTAATTTCTTTTGATATATATATATGCAAAGTATACAAAAGAGGGGCATGGATTTTGAATATTTATTCTATCACAAAACTTATGAAAAGTATTAATAGTTACTTTGATAATAGAGTATATAAAAATGTATAAGTATAGATAATAATTCCATGTGTATAATCGATATAGTTCCAAATTAATGCTCTTTTAAATTATAGGATTTAATTGTTCTTTTTTGTTCAACTTTTAATAGATCTGCGTTTACTCTGGAAAATTATTCGATTCTTTTTACAAGAAGCGAAAACGATTCAAATTATCCATTAAGTACATTTTTCAGTCTCAAAGATATTAGAGTTATAGTATAAATTCTACTTTGGTACAAAAATGAAAGAATTGCTTCTGACATGAAAATTTAATGTAGAATTAAAAATTTACATTTGTACTGATACATTTTATCTGTTAAAAATGTAGTTTTTTCCTAAAAAAAATTCATTTTTGTTTAGTTTAGACAAAATATAAATTAATTTAATTTGAAAAATTGACTCAAAACCTATAAACCAATTAAACAGTTCTTTTTGATTCCTTTTCATGTAAGATTTGAAAGCTCATTACGATTTAGAAAGAAACCTAATTTATAATGGTTCAGAAAATAAATTTGTTGTACGATATCTTCTATATGAGCATACGGAAGTAATATTTTTTTTGTATTGTATGTATTACAAAATGAGAAAAGTATATGTCTATCCATCATATGTTTTCCACTGTAACTTGCAGAGAACAGTGAAAGGTCAAAAACAATATTTCAAACTTCAAACGATGCTTAAAAACTCACCCTCTCAAAAGAAACCTCAAACACTTCCATTCAAAACCTCTCATAAACCTCCCCAACCAGAGTCAGATCTAAGACTTCTAGCATCAATTTCACGCAACGTCCAATTCCGATGCATCTCCATCATAAAAAAACCATTCTTTTCCTTCAGGTATACACACACAGTCTTCCAGCAACTTCTGAACCGCATAAGCGATTGCTCTCCGCAGCACAATAGACTGGTACCTATACTTTATGACTGTATAAATGCCTAGAAGGCGCCTGACCCGGCCTCAGGAAAATAACCTCCCGAAAAATACAAAAAAAAATCCAGTCATGCCCTGTGGATATTAATGGATTTTGGAGTGGACCGAGCCTTGGGTTGTCTTACTTGATGGATGAGTCCCACGCCGAGTTAAATCTTCGTCAAGAGGGTTGGTGGAGGGTGTAGTCAGTACCTCGTACGAAAAGAACAACTGTAAGCGATCGCAAGGTGGCTACTATGGAAACCTATTTATTTAAAGTCCTGGTTGTTAAAAAGGGATTTACATGACGTTTCCAGTTTGTTTTTTGTTTTGGCAAGGTTTGGTTGATGGGAAGAGATAAAGCATACTTGTACGTTTGGTGATAAATTGCGACTTTTTTTAAAATTTGGATGGTTTTTCGTGTTAATTATAGAATAGAATGATGTGTCAATAGAAGTTTATAATAAAACTCGTGATAAATGATGCAAAGAACCGTTTAAGGTATATCTGTAATCCTTATCTAGAACGTGAGAAAGTAATATTTTTTGAGAAATGCGGGGAGTTTATTGATTTTATCCCAACAACGATATCATGGTGTTTTTGTAATCCTTTTGACTCTTCCTTGAACTTTCCATGTATCGTATTCAATAGATCTGCGAGAAGGTTTTGGTTATTATTTAGAAATAACCGAGATATATGGATAAAATTTATTTCGCATATTAATTGATCCGTATGTATGCAATATTGTAAATTGCAGCTATTTGTTTGGATTCAGGAAATCACGGAGTGACAAAACCCGCAATATGGAGAAGATAGAACTAAATTTCTGCCATGCTTTATAATGAATCACCCTTAATATAGCTACGAATTTAATCTCGGCTATGCTATCCTTCGAAACTCTGGTTGGAGATTATGTAGATGTGAAAGTGTTAAGAGTTAAGAGACTAAAGTGTTATGAGAAAAAGTTACCGAAAAGTGTTAAGAAACTAACCCTTTCACTACCGGAGGGAGAAAGAAGAAGTGCTTCTTTGGGACCGTGGTTTCTTACCGCGGAGTGTCACGCTATGCCCAGACGATTTTAGATATTAAGTTGAATGTACCTTATATTGTCAATTATCTCGATTTTTGGCTGATTCTTTATCATTGTAGATAAAACTCAAATAAATCAGATTAGACTTATTACGGTAAAATACCTTCTTATTAATCGTAGCTGTATTAAGAAAGCCAAGGTCTCAGAGAAACTTCGAGGATTCTAGAAAATGTGTAACCCTCTGAGAATGGTATAAGGAAACCAATTTCATGAGTACTTACGAGCCCTTTGAGAGAACATGTCCTGGTAATTTGTACCACCTGTCTCATGCCTCTGCAGTCTTGACAGTAATATAAAATTGCAAAGTGGGATTTTTAGTATTAACGTAAGTTTTTATTTCCAAGATAAAATTTGCAACCATCCCACTTTGCAATTCTTGTGTAATCATCCCACGAGATCATTAATTCATTTTGTTTTTAAATCAATACATTAGCACTTTTTCATTGTTGTGCATCTGTCTTACGGAATATAAATCATAACAGTAACTGTGGCATAACATCGTTTCACATGGGAATCAATAAATTAACATGCAATTTCCGGTCACATGATCTCGCAAAAATTTCTACAACATTGAAGAATATGTAAGACAAGCAGACAGTCACGGATTGCTTACAGAGATTCTGTTCAAGCTGTACATGTATTGTTTGCTTTGCTTCTATGTTTCCGAGAATGTATTTACGTGTAAAATAGTCTTCAGTCTGAATAAACAAGTTAAAACATTTCAAGGATTTAATATTCTTTTTATTTTAACCGCTAAGACTACACTTGTCAAGAAGTGAATTTTACATACATTTAATACGACAAGATGTTCTGTAGCGTTATATAAATCAGCACATTGATCCAAAAATTACAAACTCATAGTGTATTGAACAACTTTTTCTTTATCAGTCATGAAACTAAAATTAAACCAACAATGAAACTGAAACAAATCAACAATGAACGATTTCAACCTTCTTCAAATATAGCACAATACCTTTAAAGCGAAAACTATACTTTGAGGCTAAAAAATCATTAAATGTAGAAAATATGAGCGTACCAGATACACAGCAATCGATTTGATATATATTTCGGTATATAATCCAATTGTATATTTTTATCATAGATGCATATTAATTTTACTTCTTAATATTTTTTTTTCTTTGTAGAAATCTAAGTTCAATTCTCAAAGAAAAAAAATGTTTATAAGTATTATTAATAACTTTTTTGTTTAATTTTTCTTTAAAAAAAAGGACACACTAATTCAAATCAAGAAAAATGAATCGAAAAACCCAGAAGAGTGATACCAATAACGGTAGAAAGGTTGCTGGAACATAAAAAAAAGTCCCGTTTTTCTTAATACTAATTAACATAAAACATATTGTTAGGAAATCGCAAAAAAAAAACCCATCTTAATATTTTTTTAAAAATTGAAATACAGATTTTTTCTTTATCAATTTAGTAAGACTTTTCTTAACTATATAGCAGCATAAAACTGACTAGACATTTCCAAAATACGCATTCATAAATAAGAGATATTTTACCGGAAATTTAAATTTTTTAGAAGTAAATTGGCAGGAAATTTCATTCCTTAACATTTAAATTACTTTTATATAGAATCTACTTCTATAAAAAAATCTTTTAAATATTTACGCAATCAGTTTTCTAAAAAGTAGAAAATTTTGAATAAACACAGAAGAATAAGTTTAATTGTTTCTAGATTTTTTTGTTTTGTTCGGGATTAAATCCGGAGACGCAATTGTAAAAGACGGAAATACTTCCTTAGAAAAAAAATAATTTAAATTAAACTTTATAATTATTTCACATAAAAAGCCGTGTTTGAATTGAAATTCAGCTTATTCAACTATAGTGCCTGACTCTGTTACAAGGTACTAATTTATCACGAAAACTAAATTTTAAAAGCTTAATTGAAACTAGGAATGTGTTTGTAAGCATTTGTAATTTCAAGGGATTAATTTGTTACATTTACTGTTAATCTGATTACAATTTAATTATTCCTAGTAAAGGATTTATTTGTTCTAAGCTACTCTTAAACTAGTGTATCAGTTTGTATTAAATGGACAATCATCCTAATTTACTTCAGAAATTATTTAAATTGACAATTAAACATTTTTTTTTTTGAAAAAGAAAATACTGAAAATTGGACTGGATTCTACTCCTTAGTTATCAAAACATCTTTATCAAAATATCTTTCAGAAAGTTTCTAGAAATAATTTGACTTAATACAATGTAACTTCATTGAAAAATATATTATATTTGTTACTAGTTATTGCCTAGCTACGGTTGTTGGAGGCTATTTGTGTGAATCTGTAGCTGCGGTTATTTCCGTTGTGTTGTAGGTTCGTGTCTTGAGGCCATTAAAGACCCGTCATGTAGTTGGGAGGATGAACGTTAAATGCGTCGAGGCTCCAAGTACTCTCGTTGACGCGATGTGGAAGTTTGGAGACGGAGGTGGTAATTAAGAAGACGTTTTCGTCTCTTGATCGAGAATCAAAAATTACGAGATCCATCTTCTATTGCCCCCGTATTCTTTCTAAGTAAAAAGTTAATTAACAAGCAGTGAATCAATTAAATGTTTCTTGGTATTCCTTCATAACATATCATAATAGAGAAACTATATTTTTATTTTTCTCTTTTTAACTTAATTATATTACTTTATTTTTAACATTTTGATCTAAGGCGATTTCCCCTTCAACTGACCTTGGATTTTTCTAATTCCGTTGTTTAAGATGAAACCATTGTAAAAATGAATAAAATAAAGATAGGAACAATATAAAAGAAATAAAGCCAATAAAAATATTCAAAATAAGTAATTATGCATTAATTACTTAATGTTCAATCGAGCAATTATTTACGTGCAATTTTTTTAACTGCGAACCAAACACTTCCATTACAAATAATTATTCAAAGTTGTTTTGAAATAAAGTTATATAATTTTTTTCCAGAGAACTATTTCACATGCCATTCAAGGCTAAAATTAAATTGCTAAAATCTCTAGTTTTACTTTTTTCTTCATGAAATTCTCTATGAATCAATCTTTATATACGAGTATATACTGTATACAATGTGTTTTGGAAAAATATTCAAAACAGTTTGAGTTATTGAAATATCTTAACGTTTTTTCCACATATATTTAAATATTTTCCTTTTGATTTAAAATTTAAGTAAATAATTAAAATTTCTGGAAATTTTAGAGTAAAATAATAGATTTGACGAATGAACTTCAGAATTATGTCATTAATATGAGTGATAAATTTGATCTCCTTAGCGTGATTTATTTTCTCCAAAAAACGTTTCAAATACTTTTTTAAATGTGAAATTTTGTAAGATTTTATAAAAATAATGGAAGACCCATATGCTGTTTGTTCTACAACAAACATGTTATCTTAAAATAATGTAACTTTCAATCAAAGTACTGTTTTCAAAAAAAATATAGAAATTCATTTGGTTTTCAGTAGTTTTTCTATTGTTTCCAAAATGAATACGAAAATTCATTTCGAGAAGGCTGAATGCACTAAAAACTATGAAACATGGGGGAAGTACTATGTCACGTAAAACAAAATAAGTACTAGATGAGTGATTATTAACGCATCGATCAATAACTCCCGAGTCTAAAATTGAAAACAACATTTTTTTGCAAATTTTTTTTTTATTCATCAACATAACACCTTTTGTTAATCACCTTTTAGGGTGATACAATCGTTCCAACGCTTTTCCAAATCTTTTTTTTTTTTCAAAATTTTTTTTTTTTTTCTTTTTCTTTTTTTTTTTTCCCGCAAGAAATCTTTTTTGTTGCGAGTAAATAGCGATAAACAGCTTTCTGAATCATCGACTCGTTGCTGTTTTTGTTCCATCGAAAGCAATCGCGGCACCCACTTGGAAAAAACCTTTTTCACTTCGCTTCAAAAAACCTTTTTCCTGGTCCGATCGACTTAAAATTTTGACACGTTTCAAGCAAAGGTTAGTACTCTAGAAAGACCTGGTTACTGGTTTACTACGAGCGCCATCTCTGGGTTAGTCTCGGGAGTTATTGATCGATGTGTTATGTTATTTTTCAGTTAAGTCTTTTTCCCGTTAATTTAGCTTTTTTTTGTGCCTTTTACATACCATCAAAAATGTTTCAGTTTCTTTACGCACAAATGTTTCACGTCATAATAAATATTCATGTTTCGATTGAAAATATTCAATAGCTCATGTGGAGTAAAAATATAATACAATTTTTCATTTTTATTGGCAAATAATACGTTTTTAATATTTTCAGTGGTAAAATGGTTCTTCAGTGTTTATACTCAGGAACTTACATTTTTCTTTCTATATTCATTTAAGCTCAACTTATTGCACAACCACTTAGTTTTTCAAACGAAGATTAAATATCACTTAAAACTCATGATTCATCGAAAAATTAACTGTTTTCCAAAACAATCCATTCTCATTTCCTTCGCAAGCTTCTGCAAGATCCAAATCCATAACAAATGATGACAACCACCTCAACCAGCCCTAAAAAAATCGAATCCGTGTTGGTCTATCGACATTCAAGAACCGTAACAATCCTTGTATTTTGATAAATTACACCAAAGTGATCATTTAAATAAATTACTTCAGCATTTATACCTCTAATGCACGGGGAACACTCGCTGGCAGCGTTCAAAACATTCATACTTTCAGCCTCTTTCCTCCCTTTTGCATTCTTTAAAACCCCGTGGCAGCCAAGTGAGATGGCGTCATCTTATATAAAGAAAAATAGTTTTGATAAATGACAGACCCTAGCCTATGCTTTCCTTAGCCTTATCGTCTTGTTTTATGGAGGAGCTATTTATTGGAAAAATGGCTGTTACAATTTCAGCAGGCTTCGGATGCTGGCAGAATATACTTATTTTTTTTTTCTTTTCTTTTTTACTCTTTGTGAATTATGACCCAAAGAAGAGTCTAAAAAGAGTTGGTAATGTGTGTATTTTTTAAAAAATTCTGACTTTTTGGTAGTATGGTTTTGATTGTAAGGGAGTGTTTGGTTTTCGAGGAGGATTTGAGTGTAAATAGTCATGTTTTCTCGGAACGGTTTTGGAGTTGTTTTCGTGAAAAGTTATAGTTTAGATGAGAGAGAAAGAGAGAAAAAAAATAGTTTCAAGTTCAATTTTAGATTTGAAGTTACATGAAGCAGATATGTATTGGAATTGGATATACGTTAACCCATATTGCTTTACGTTTGTTTTGAATTTGGCTTGTACAAGACTGGTAATAAATAACTTTTTGAAGTGTATACAGTGCATTATTTTATTTAATAATATTTAGAAATTATTATGCTATTGCTGGCTTATTTTTCCAAGCTGCAAGCCGTAGATGGTGCTTTGTTTGGTAGAGTCTGCTGGAAATGTCTTTTGCCCCAACTATTTTAAGAATATGAATAATTATTTTCTTTATTAATCAATCTGAATGCTTAAATAAATTTTGTAGCTTGAAAACTAAGCTTGAATATCAATAACTAATCACCGTGTAAGTTATTTTGATTTTATTTAAGTAGCCGTGGTAGCCTAGTGGTCATTATTTTGGATTCGTGACCGGTGATTTTCGTTCAGTCGTGGGTTCGAGCCTTTGCCGTTAAAGACCCACCGTGTAGCTGGGGCTGATGCATGTTAAATCTGTCGGGGTCCAAAGTCCTCCCTTTGGTGTGGTGTGGAAGTTAGGAGAGGGGGTGCCTGCTCAGGTGTCGTCCACATCACTTTACCGAGGTTCAATATTACGAGGTCCGTCGCCAATCGCCCTCGTGTTGCTTCTAGTGCGACGTTAAAAAAATAAACTAATAATAATAAACTGATTTTATTTTACGCATTTCTGCCTTCTTAAAACTTTTAATTTAAACTTGGAACGTAATTAAATTTTTTAAGGGCTTAACGTACGATTTTTTGTTATATAAAGTTAGAGAAAATGATCTAGTTGATAAGCCATTATTTAATATGTTCAGAAATGTGTTATTACTGATATATGAACAACATAAACAATTATTTTGTCTCAAAATTATAATTAAATTGACAGTATTTAGACATTCAACGTGTATAATGAAATTACGAAGCTTGAGCAAAACTTGGTTTACATACGGTGTACAAAAATTATTTTGTCAAAAATAGTTTAATTTTATAGATGACAGGAAAAAATTGGCATTATAAGAATAATTGTTTTAGAAAAGTTGCCAAAATTTAATCAAAAGAATAAAATAATTTTTCATAAAATGGGAACCATAGATGGTAATTTGCAAAAAGGAGGACGTATTATTAACTTTCAAATATCACATTTCAGGAGGAAAGAAAAAGATTCATCATTATACTTTCGTCTGCACAGAACTAACATAAGTTGAGGACATCCCCGTCACATACACTGTATTTTATGAAACGTCTTTGTCAGATGATACAAGGATTTAAATCTGGAGTTGTTATTTCATTTTGGGTCAGAATAGTTGAATATAATCCTTAAGATTTCCATTCTGAGGCTACGTTATTTTTGCATATAAATGTGAAAGTGACGTTGCTAATGGTATCTCACGATATCTTTTTGCGTTTTTTAATTTTAATAATCAACTAAATTCTTAAGCACCCATTGGTATTTTAACTGCTATAGGCCTTCAGGAGGGGCGATGTTTTCTTTCCAGTGGCGTGAGGGGTCAGTTGATCTTGGGTGATGGCGGCGTTCAGAACCCTCAACGACTGGGTCCGAAGAAAAGTAGTCCGGTCTATTTTTGCTATGTTCTTATAATTTAGATCAAAAGGGATTCTCCTCAAGCTAGTTATTAAGTCATTTTATTTTCTGTCGTTGTTGTTGAAGAAAGTCGTCGTAGACTTTTGCAAAAGAGAACAATTATTTCAGATATCTTCTACATAACCCATATACAGTGTAAAATGTCTTGTTCTGCTATGTCCGTTAGAACATGTATAACATGATCTTAATTACAGTTACTTTTACCTGTAATAGACTTAAGCAACTACGATATCTATGTGAAACGTGCAATGCATCAAAACTGCCTTTCTGGTGGCTAATGAGTAAACTGCCAGTTAGACGAATTGAGTGGATTACATTGCTTCGCTTCCATCAACGTCTATAACAGAATCTATTCATTGAATGAACCTATAATGAGTTAAGAAAATGCGAAACGAAACCCGGATAATCTTGTTTTCGTAACCATATGAATATGGGTTTAATTCTTTAGGAAATATTTAATATCTTTATAATTCTTCAAGCGATTTCATTCCAAAATCATACATAAAATTAAGCACAATGTTAGTTATTAGAACATATTATATAATAGTTTAATGGAAATCGTGTCTACTTCATACATAAGAGTAATTCAATGAATCTGTTGACCTGCTGAACGTGGAAGAAAAACTAGAATTTAATTAATTTTGTTACGCTTCATGAACTTATGCTTAGATAACATAGATTTAAATCTTCTTTAATTTTTTCCGCTTTACGATTAAAATTATACTTGTGGTTCCTTAATAATGTATTGAATGTAGAAGAGAAAGAGACTAGAATTTATTTTAATCGTTATGTTTCATATACTTACGTTTAGATTATCTATATGTTTTTTAAATTTTTCGCTTAACGATTAGAATTACCTAAGTTCCCTTAACAATGTGTTGAATGTAGATGAGAGAGATTAGAATTTATTTTAATTGTTATGCTTCATATACTTACGTTTAGATTATCTAGATTCAATGTTTCTTTAAATTTTTCGCTTAACGCTTAGAATTGCCTAAGGTTCCTTTTATAAGAATTACGTAAGTTCCCTTAATAATGTGTTCAATGTGGAAGGGAGAGACTATAATTTATTTTAATTGTTATGCTTTCTATTCTTATATTTAAATGATCTAGATTCAATGTTTTTTAAAGAATTTTGATTAACGTTTAGGATTACCTACGCCCCGTAATAAATTCTTCTAAATATTTTTAATGTCTTCATTAGAATTACCAGAAGTCTCTTCATATGTTTTCTATTTACTTTTGATGGCTTGAACAGAGTTACAAAAAGTGTTATGTTGTAATCCATTTCTTTTGTTTTTCTTCCATTTCGAATAATAGGTAAATATTTCTGGCTATAATCGAAAGAGTTAATTTATAATCACTTCCTTAACCTGCTAAAAGTCATTTACATTTTTTAAATAATAATTATAGAATATTAATTGAAAATACGGCTTATACTCTAGGATATAAATATTTCTTATATTTCCTTAAATAGTATTTACAGTAAGATTGCTGCAATTTATAATTAGAGGGAAAAAAGTAGATAAAATTTCATACATTTAGTTTCCTTTTTAATAAAGGCTTGGATATACTTTAAATATTTTCAGAATATTCATTTAAGTGTTTTAAATATAACACATATGGATTAAATTATTTATATTTTTTTCGTTCCTTTTTGTTAAAAATCTGGTTTTTGTTAGGGTTAACCATGTACCCTCAAGTACTAGAATTGGAGAAACACCGAGATATATCAATTGAATTCCAAGTATTCCGTCACATATAAATATTATAACATTGTTTTGGAAATTACTTCATACGTGGTTCAATTTCAATGTGTCTTTTTGTAACATGTGTTATATTACGAATAAAATAGGAAAATTGCAGCGATTATGGTTGAATTTTGTGTTTTCTGATCACGTGGGGGTTGTAAGCTGCGAACGGCCAATGGAATGATTTATTGGCTCACTTATCGCCGTTTTTTTTTATCAACCTGCAAAAATCCAAGCCATTAATTTGTCTGATCACGTCTGTGTGATCGACCACCATATCAAATCCTCACATGTTAGAACACATATTAAACTCTCATTCTTGATAAATTTCGATCTTATTTATTTGTTTTTTGGCTATTTTCCAGATAATTTCCTACAAGAAAAACAGTTTGGGATTATATATATAAAAAGCATCAACGCATTGAGGATTTTTGGTAGTGCGGATGAATGCTTGGTGCTCTGGACGTTTCAGTTTGTTTATATCAATGTGTGGTGATGGGAAAAAATTACTTCGACCTGTATTTTTTGTAACAACAAAAGTTAATTTTTACTCTTCATATGCTTTTGTATTCTATATTCCCTTGAGCGAAACTTCCAGCTGCGGTGCTTAGTTTGTTGAATATATGTTCATGGTAAACATCGTACAGTTAATAGATACTTTATATATATTTATATATATATTCCTTATTGGCTTCCAATTCAATACGTAATCTCTAAATTATATTAGTAAAAATTAATTAAATGTAGATTTTTTTTAAATATAGGGAAAAAGTAATTTGACTATTGCATTATTTAACATTTTCAAGCAAATAATTTTAATCGGTTTTTTTTATTAACATCGTGCTAGAATCAACACGAGGGTTATTGGTTACAGACCTCGTAACTTTGAACCTCGGTCAAGTGACGAGGGCAATACCTGAGTAGGCACCTCCTCTCCTAACTTCCAAACACACACACACACACTATATATATAGATATATGTATATATATATATATATATATATATGTATGTATCATTTCATTAATATCACAAAATATCTTAAATAAGTTAAAACATTATAGAAACAAGAAGAAAATTAACAGAATTCTTTAAAATTACTTTAAAAACTAACATATAATTTTTTTTAAAGTTTTTTAAAAAAGTAAAATAAAAATGGAAATATTTTTAAATAGCAAATGTTTAGAAAAAAGAAAATTATCCCTCTAAACACTTAAGAAAGAGAACAAATGTCTGACAGAATACGCGACAAAAATAGCGAGAAGATAAACTTCAAAACATGAGAAATAATGATAAGAAGGGACGGAAATGAACCAAAAAAGAAAAGGAAATATATAAACATTTAAAAATTCTGAAAATTCTGAATCTGAATCCCAATATTCCTTAACGGATATTGTTACATACATTCAAAAAAAAAAGGGAAAATATTCTCCTTTCCATTTTACTTGGCAAAATTGAGTTACTCCAAAATGTAAATTAAAATGGAATAGAAATCTCTCTTATATATATATATATATATATATATATATATATATATATATGTATTCAGAGAGAGAGAGAGAGACAAAAGTTAGGAATATACGTGCAATACCTTAATTGTGCAAAAGGGAAAAATAGTTTATTGGAGAGAAAGTAAGGAAAAATCTTTTTTCCCTCTTCAATTTAAATTAAAACTTATTTCAACTATACTATTTTTTACGGTGAAAGACAGACTTTGTTAATTAAATTCCCCCATTGTGCCAAATTTTGTACTTTTCCATTTCTGTCTTATTTTAACGAGTATTTATTTATTCACAGGGCTGCCCAGCGGCTGAACTTGTCTGCAAAGAAGAAAAAGCGGGACCCCGAGAGGCCAGTGTTCCGAACCAACTTCAGGGACATCATTAAGACGCATCCTCCCCCAGTACCCCCGGGACTGCTCAGGATAACTGGACGCAAGGAAGTGACCGGCGTGGGAAAGGTGAGGGGGTCTCTTAATAAACTAGCTATTTATTGGAGGAGAAAGAGTTTGCTTTTTGTTTCAGTTCATCGGTCTTTTTTGTTCTAAATAGGATTCGAAATGGGTTATACGTGACTTTTGTTTCAATTTTTATTTGATTGTGTTGAAAAAAAAAATATATTTTACATGTTTTTTATTAATCTTGTCGCTTATTAATCTGGGAAAGTATTAAAAAAGATTATAAAGTTTTTTAAAGTATGAATTTTTATTGACTTTTAATAATTCATTTTAAAATAAAACTATTTTTACCGAGATCAACTTAATAAAATGAGTAATAATTTTATTGCAATATTATACTTGAGTATGAAAAATTGTTTTTAAAATAAAATTTTTCCTGGTGCTTCCAATGAATTAGAATTAAATTATAATAATGTAAACTTAATCTTTTCTAATTGAAATAGATTCTTACAAAAGCACATGTACCATTTTAAAACTTTCATTTAAACTTTTATTTTCTTTCAAAAAAATTGAATAAGACTTTCTGATTGCATGATATATTACCTTGACTAATATTTTGTTAGAAACTTAAAAACTAATACTGATTATTTCTTGAAATAAAATAAATTTGTAAGGCCGCCTATCATAAAGTTTTTTCTTGTCCTTAAGCCATTATTTTCAAACGGGAGTGAAGATCTTTTCGTGGAAATGTGGTGGAAAGAAAAGGGAAAATGTTGGCATTCTTTTGAATTTCTTTAATTATTCTATTTATTCGTTTAAGAAATGTTTTTGTATGGTAATAAATTTGTTACAAAGCTGATCGATTACGTTCGTTGGATGAGAGGCCATCTACGAGGTGTGTCAGTTAAATATCGAAACTGACGCTGTGAAACATTTTATTTTGATTCCGTATTTACTTATTACCACCTTCAATATACACCCCTCCTCTGTCCCCACTCTGTCCAAGTTATTTTTCGTTTTTGCCGAACATATTCAAAGTCTTCTCTGAATATTTTAGCACTATAAAAACTTTAAGAAATTACATAATTCTGAGATTTAAAAAAATGTTTTCATCAAAACATAGCAGTAGCAATTATTGGCGCATGAAACAATTAGGTTTCGGTATTTAGTATCAGCCAAACCGGTGCTAATTAACTGAATGATGTTAATTCTGATATGAATTAAGGAAGTTGTTGGGTTATGTAATTTCTTAGGCATCATGGAAGAGCTGCATGAATGACAATTTTTACAAATAGGATCTGGAGAGATCAATAATATTTCGTAGTCATGAAATCGCATTTCGTTTCGTATATAAGGTGTAACTATTAAATAACGGAACTGACGCTGTGAAAATTTATTTTGATGTCATACATATTTACTAATTATTACCTTCAATACAGACATCTTTTCCGTCCTTACAACGCTCCATGCGAATTTTCCATTGTTCGAAACAGTATTGGAAGTCTTTTTCTGTCAGCTTCTTCAGGATGCGTACCGCTTTCTCTTTCACAGCTTCGAAGACTCAAATTTTGTTTCTTTTAACGCAGATTTTGCTTTAAAAATAGATGGAAGTCGCATGATTCAAGATCTGGTGAATAGGGTGGATGGTGTAACACTGGGGTGCTGTGCTTGGCTAGAAACTGCCTTACAAATAACGTGGAATGAGTCTGCGCATTATCTTGGTCGAAAAATTTTCCGTTCTGATTCTTTGTCAATTCTTACAGTCTTAGCAATCGCACGAACCCTTAACCGATGGTCATATAGAACCAGATTATTGAACATGAACTATATTTTCATGGATTTGGTTTGGTCTTCCTCTACACCAGAGCGTTAGAAACAATAGCAACGGAAAGAAATATAGGTCTGAGCTACATAAACGAACTGCAAGTACGAAATTAATCAATTAAAACTTTGTAAATGAAAGTATTTTTCTCAATATGCTATTAATCCAATTAGTATTACTGTTGTCTAGGGCATGGACTCCTGTCGGCATTGTTCATTCGCTGATATGCTCATGTATTGCCATCAGCCAATCTTTACTCTAAGGGCACGTTACTCTTGTGGTAAAAGCTGTGTTATTGGAATCGTGTAGTAGGTTCGATCCCTGATGCCACTGAACACCCACCGTGTAGCGAGATTGATGCGCATTAAATCTATTTTAGCTACAAGTCTTCCAGTTGGAGTGATATGGAAGTTTGGAGAGGGAGGAGCAGCTCAGGTGTCCTCCTCGCCACTTGACAGAGGTTCAAAATTACGAAGTTCGTTGCCAGTAGCCTTGATGTTGCTTCTAAGAGTGTGGTTAATAAATAATACCATTCTGGTTGGTATGTCTTATATAATTTTTTTTTTGTTTAGGTGAAGGTGATGCTTCGTATGTGTCCCTCCTCAGAAGGTGGGGGAGCTGAGACTTCTTACATGACTGTAGACAGCAGAAAGAAACAAGTCACGTTGTACGATCCCACAGTCTGTGGTCAAGACACCTCCGGTGAAAGACATGGAGGGGTTGCCGCTCCAAAAATGTTCGCATTCGATGCTATTTTTTCACCGGACGATAATCAGGTGTGTATAAAATTTTCGTTTAAATCAAGTTTTTTTTGTGTGTGTTGAACTCCGAATTTAATACCTTTTCCAGGAAAATTAAACTTTCTTAATTAAAATTTTATACATCAGTTCCTATTCAAATTTCCTATTTGAAATGCTACGGGTCATTTTATTTGAATTATGTTGGTAGATGATTCAATAATTTAAGTAATAGAGTTTCTATACCAGTTAATCTCCATCTTTTTTTCAAAAATGTGATTTTTTTTGTTAATAAATCATTGTTATATTCCTTTTCACGCGTTTATTAATTGAGTTAATCAATTAATGCATTGAAAAGACAAAATTAATAAATTAGAGTAACCAATTTAAAAAGTGATATGAAATACCATGAACATCATGAATTTTTATTATTTTTTCAAACTATGAGTATAATTTTTTGATTGTGGGAACAGTTTAGTTAATTATATTAATTATAAGTAAGTGATAGTGTGTGTAGCAATTATTAAAAATGTGCATTGATCATTATCAAAAGAATATATTTTTTCCTTGTATCACTAATAATATTTTATTCCTTAAATATACAACTCTCTTCAGATAATTCATTCCAGTAATGAGTTATGTACAAAGGTACCTCATTTTTTAAACGTTTAGTAAATTTTAATTCAATTATAACAACAGAATTTCAATTTGCAATGTATAAATTTCAATTCTAACATTTATATTTTGTTTCATCACCATCTTTGATACTTACATTTTAAAATAATCATTCTTAAATTTATTTACTTATTTAAATGTGAGTCATGTAGTCCAAATATGTAACAATCATCACCGTATATGAATTTGAATTTGTAGGACTTAACCCTTTCGGCACTGCTATCATACTGGTTTAAAAACTTAAAGTTTAGGTATAAGATCCTTTTATATGTCTATAGGATTCGAGATACAAAGGGATTAGACATTCTACTCGAAATGAGACAAGGATAACTCACATGCATGCGGATTTTGATTATATAAACACAGTGTAAAACGCAATTTCTCAACTCGCAGGCTTCCCGACGTCTTTTTAAAGGAGCATATGATATTTACTGATGGTTGGAGAGGGAGTTTTGGTTTTGCTAGAGTTTTGGATGTTTAAATGTATAGTCCATTTTCTAACCGAGTATTAGACCTTACATATGTGAAATTCTTCTGTTTTGACTTAGCGTATGGTTTCCGTAGTTAAAACAGAAAATCCGTCAATTATTTTCAGTATGATGTACATTTGGTCTCGTGAATGAATTGAACTGCAATCTGAATTCAACTTGTTTAATGGAAATGGCGGAGAACTTGAAACCACAAAAAATTTGAATAGTATTTAATCGTTTTTCCCTTTGAAATTATTTCTTCAATTTCTTTCACCACATTTTCCATTTCAAAATAGATTTCCACCTTTATTTCTCACATGTATCTGATTTTTACAAATCATACATTAGATTGATAATATCATCTGTTCAACCACGTTAAAAAGTTCTATTTGTCTTATATGGGTCTTTTGAACCTAGTTTGATATATATTAATTCTCGGTCATAATAAATGTTTTTATATATCTTTGTTTCTTTAATTCTTGTGTTTATGAAAATAGACAGCACATTTGAAATGTTTTATAATTCCTCTCCCCTTTTTCTTTGCTTTCTTGCCTCGGTAACCAGGTTATCTCTTTTTTTTTTTATACCGGCGCTCTTAAAGTGTTTAAAAGCTTGAGATGTAACATGTATTTTTAGGTTCTTTACATCCATGGATTTACTATGCTTCACATCTATTATTCTTGTTACATTTTCAATGACAAATGAGATTTTCAATACATATTTACCTTACGTTGGCAAAGAAAAAACTTATCAAGATAGACTTTCATTCGCCGATCACTCTTTGGGCCGCATTCCTTGAGCCATTCTTTTTTAGGAGTTCTGCTTATTTTGTTTTAGACATGCAGAAAATGTTAATTTTTTCTTCATAGTTATGAGCATATTTTCATCTTATTGTTATTATGTTCTGTGAGTTATAATCAGTTGCATTCAGAATTTCTTCAGAAAAAGGCTTCTTTTGTATAGTTGGCTTGATTCTAAGAAGAATTTACATGCAAAAAACAACAAACGCCTTTATTGTAGTCAGGTCTATTATATTGTATCATGAATATGTAGTACATCGCCTAGTTCCCTTTTGTATGCATACACGAAGTCTAGTATATCTACACCACCTTTAATTTCATTGTTATATAAAATTACCATCTTGTGTGTTTGTGTCTTATGTACCAAAAATTGTAGACTCTGGGTGCATAGTTGAAAAGAGGATTACCATTTATTGTTTTTCGACCTATATAAAGCAGGAATCATATCCGGTCGAAAAGCAAATAATAAGGAAAACATTTTTCTTTCACGTGACATCTATCGGATATTAATTGAAATAAAAATTATTCATAAATGCTAAATTTAATTTTCTATACATTTCTTTGCATATTAATGATTTGGGTTGATTATACCCAATCAGGTAAAATGTCATTTTCTTATTTTTTCGAAGAAGAAAGTAATTAGGCAAGGCTGAGAAAGTTATAAACTAAAGATATTTATGTATTTAAGGAATATATAAAAATAGGAAGACTTAATTCCATGAGAACTATTGTTAAATAGA
The DNA here is from genome assembly GCA_019974015.1 of Nephila pilipes. NCBI lineage: Eukaryota > Metazoa > Arthropoda > Arachnida > Araneae > Nephilidae > Nephila > Nephila pilipes. Next base: position 103,569 of record BMAW01023839.1, on the reverse strand, counting down.
TTATAGAAATGGGTCAAATTGTCTCATGCAGGGCACATAAATTAAGGAAATTTCCTCTTTTGGCAGTATTAATTAATTTAACTTAATCTTTACTTTTATTAAAATGACCTGAACTGAAGTATAGCCAAAATAAAAAATAAATACGAAAACATCATCTAAAATGTTTCTTTTTTAAGAAATTCAATTAATTTTCTTTTATTAACATACAGCTTAGTTTTCAGTACAATCATATATATATTCCAGCGTCATGTGTCTTCATGCTTTAAAGCTTTGCAAATTGTTTCATGCTCGATGAATTTCGAAGAATTTGTACATTCTATGATCTTTTTCTCCTTGAAATTTATGACTACGAAAAGCCATGAATTTGATCCGCTTACTCTGAGCAAACGTTTCCCACCGCTTTTCCACCCCACCTATTTTTTATCCTAATATCCCTCTTGACAAACACGTTCCAAAAGAGAATCTGTCTTCCGTTATCAAAATCCTCACAAATTCATCTCCATCGCAAAGCCTTTTTTCTCTGCCTAAGCCTCCAGAAAACAATCCCTAAAGCCAACAAACCGATCCGATCACCATCTTGGAAGAACTTTTGACTACATTAGACCGTCTAATTAATCTTCTCCCGATAAAGCACTGAGGAACGATCATTAGACTTGGCAAGAACGTGGATACATTTGTTTTACAACAATTGGCTCAAAAGGAAATGATTGTGGGTCAAAAGCGTTCGTAGTCGAATTTCCAATTGGAGGAAACGCATTTCAATCAAAGATCTCCAAGTCATTAAGGCTAAGGGTGAGGGGGAAATAGCTATCAGTATAATGGAAATTGGAATCAGCACTCATCTTCGTAATTGAACACGGGCCATCCATGTGAAATGGTAAATATTAGGTAGTGGAACAAGTTTTTTTTCTTTATTTAGTGGAAGAATAATGGTTTGATGTAAGTAGCTGGACGTGTTTATGTAAATATCTATGTATCTATTTTGAGTTTGGTCATGCTTTTCTCAAGAACTGAGGATATAGAATCTTGTGCAATTAATTCTTCTTTATAATTTAACATTCATTCGCAGAAGAGCAAGACTCCACGCATAAAATTATACCAAGATTCCCTTATATATTGTAAATAATTAATTTAAATTTTGTGAAGTAATCTCATTTAAGTCCCCATCTGTCGGCCATTTTGATTTCGTGAATGTAATATTAAGCCTATGGAATTTCTACTACCATCTTCAAATATTTATTATTTAATCAACTTGGAGGCAAAAAAAAGTGCATCCTAAAGCGTAAGAAAATAATGAAGGTTTCTGGGGAATTATATTTTCATCCGGAATTTTGAAAATTTTAAAGAAAATTTTTCGAAGACCCGAAAACTTTCACACGAATAATTAAAATAGGTTTAACATTTTTAAAAAAAGATGGAAAAAAATGTTGTTCTACAGGAACCTTCATTATTTTTCCCCCTTTCGTGAGCCCTTTTTTTGAATTCAAATAGATAAAATAACAAAGATATGAAGACAGTAGTAGAACATTGCGTTTGAAAGAACCAAATAGCCTGTATACCTAAGCCTTAAGTGAAGAAGGTAACCAGAAGCCTTATCTTCAATTTTCAACTTATTCTATGAAATGCTTGTGTGTTACTAATTGAAAATCTTTTATGTTTTTCATATTTTTAAGTATCTGAGCTAAATGCATATTAACATTTTTCTTATTATATGTTTTTCAGTTTGAGTCATTGGCTATTTGAATATAGTTATTGATTAAACCTGTAAAGTTAAATATCTTATTATAGTTTTGAAATCCCTTTACAAACATTGATTACTATTTTAACTTTCACCTTACATCTAGTAAATTGCACATAAAAATCAAAAAAATCTCAGAACTACAGTCATGAGATATTGAATACCATTCCAAAAATAGTTTATTTTATCTTGACAATAAATTGGGGGTGGGTATGGCGGAATTATGCCTTCTATTCCTTTTTATCTTCCAAAAGTCCGACATTAAAATACATCCTCGAATATATGCAGAAAAGCGAATGTGAATAATTTACATAAATTATGTTGTAATCAAATTAATATGTTGATGGTAGAAAATTTATTATAATTATTTCCAGTCAGTTTATTGCGACATGATTCTTTGCACGATGCTTAATTTGCGCACGTATGACGGAAACTCTTTCCCGTATCATATTTTTTTAAGTATTCCCTATATTTAAACTTTCTCCCTTGATATGTATTCTTTATATTAAATTATAGGTTAATCTGAATGTGATTTATTAACTCACGAAATTTTAAGCATCTTTCCTCACTTCGAAACTTTCTTATTAAATTTTTACCATAGCATTAAGGTAAATTACATTTCGAATAATTTCAATCTCAGAACAGGTATGAGATAATCAATATCATTCCTATAGATTCTTACCTTATCGAGACATTTCATTTAATACGCTGTCTTCTTTTCCCCGTTCAATATCCTGAATAAAAATTACTCGCAAAAAAAAGAAAGAAAATTTCCGTCAGTAATTATCACAAATTGTGTAGTAATCTCATTAAGTTGAGGTGGTTGGCAGACCGTTCTTTCTGATCTGTTTCCAGTCAATTTATTTGGACTTGGTTCTTGCAATGATGAAGTTAAAGCCTACATGACAGAAATTATTTCACGTACAATATTTTTAAGTGCATATTATATTTAATTTCCACCTTTGATACATGCTCTTTATATTTATTAATCAGTTAATTTGGATGATGATTTATTAACTTACGAAATTAAATATCTTTCTCCTCAGTTTAAAATTTTCTTATTACATTTTTGTTTCAGAATTAAGGTAAATCACTTCTAAAATCGTGGAATCTCTGAACAGAGGCTCTGAGATAATCAATATCCTTTCTAAGAATTCTTCTTTAACTATGTATTGTATTTAATTCGCTATCTACTTTTTCCGTACAGTATCCCTTATAAAAATTACTCATAAAAAACTCCAGTCAGTAATTAACACATATTGTGTAGTAATATCATTAAGTTAAGGTGGTAAGCAGACCGATTTTTTAATTAGTTTCAGCCATTTTATTGCGACTATGTTCTGTGAGTGATGAAATTAAAGCATACGTGTGGTAGAAATTCTTTCACGTATTATACTTTTTTAAGTATTTACTATATTTAATTTTTTTTATTGATATATGTTTTTTATTCTGAAAAATCAATTAATTTGAATTATGATTAATTAACTCGTGAAGATAAACATCATTCTTGAAGCCTAAATTAAAAAAATTCTTATTAAATTTTTACTATAGTAATGAGGTAAATTTATATTTAAAATCAATGTATTTCAGAACTACAGTTTTGGGGTTATCGATATCCTTCCTAAAATTTCCAATAATACCTAGACAATTCATTTAATACACTTTTTTCCCGCGTCTCAACATCCTATATAATAAAAATACTGACAAAAAACTACCTTCAGTGATTAATTCAAACCGTGTGGTACGCTCATCAATTGGAGATTATTAACAGAGACCATTTTTTTCTAATCAGTTTTCAATCAATTTATTGAAACTTAATTTTTTTACTGATGAAATGAAAGCTTATTTTGACAGAAATTCTTTCACGTATCATATTTCTTAAGTATTTACTACACTTAAATTTTTTCCATAATATTTTCTTTCTAAATTGAATAATTAGTAAATATCTGAATGTTGATTAATTAATACATGAAATTAAATATCTTTCTGCTTCTCTAAATTTTTTTAAAATTATTTTATTATTATAATATTGAGTTAATTTACATTCAAAATCAGTGAATCTAAGATCAACAGTTCTGAGGTAATCAATATTCTTCCTAAAAATTCTTGCAATACCTAGACATTGCATTTAACACGCTATCTATTTTTTTTCCCTCTCAATATCCTACATCAAAATACTGACAAAAAAACAACAACTGCCGTCTGTAATTAACACAAATTGTGAAGTAATTTTTTTATTGGCGAACTATTCCTTCAGATCAATTTTCAGTCAATTAATTGAAACTTGATTCTTTTAATTTTGAAATTAAAGTATATTTTGACAGAAATTCTTTCACGTATCATATTTCTTTAGTATTTATAATATGCTTAAATTTTTTTTTCAAAATATTTGCTCTCTAAATTGAATAATTAATTAATATCTGAAGGCTGATTAATAAACACATGAAAATAAATATCTTTCTGCTACTCTAATTTTTTTTATAAAATTTTTATTACAATATTGAGGTAAATTGCATTTAAAATTAACGAATCTCAGAACAGCAGTTCTGAGCTAATCAATATCCTTCCTAAAAATTCTTGGAATACCTAGACACTGCATTTAATACGCTATCTATTTTTTCCCGTCTCAACGTCCTATACAAAAATACGGACAAAAAACTACCGTCAGTAATTAACACAAATTGTGTAGTAATCTCATTAAGTTGAGGTGATTGGCAGACCATTCTTTCTAATCAGTTTCCAGTCAATTTCTTGAGACTTGATCCCTCGACTGGTGATGTTGAAGCATATGACAGAAAATCTCTCGACTCCTTCCTAATTGCTGCCGACACATGGCGCTGAAAGAATAAGAAATAATCGATAACGTTCATTCTTTCTTTTTTTATTCTATTCCACAGGCCGAAGTGTGTTCAAGCTCTCTGTGTGACGTTATCACTTCTGTGGTTGGGGGATCTGATGGCTGTTTATTTGTCTATGGACATTCCAAGCTAGGTAAGTTGTACTGTGGATTATTGTGTGTGTTCTCAGTTGTAAATGGTTAAAAATCTGATATCTTTGTTTTAAAACAAAAATGTATGTGTGAAAACGATGTTTTTATAATTGGCTCAGAAGCCAATGCGGTTAAGTCCAGAAAATAAAAATTGAGAAAACTACAATACATTGATTTTTAAAAGTTGTGGTTTATTAATTTGATCAGAAAGATACATAGTCTTTTTTTTCTAAGGGAAGCCTTTGCAACAAAACAAGAATGTATAGGGTATGTAAATAAAATTATAAGATATTCGCACAGTGGCTTTATCTTAAAAACTTTGGGACTTATACCTTTTGGGGACTTAAAAAGATAAGAAATTTGTCTAATTTACACTTCTTTGTGAAAAGGGTATATTGTGGTTTGAAAATAGCCGCCGTACACAATCACAAGGTTTATTATCAAATTTCTTTGAAGGAATTATTCTCTTATTTCTATTTTGATATTGTAAACCTTGTATCCTTTTTAGTTTTTCAATATTTCTAGACCGTTTATGAGGGTTCCTGCTATTTCCCCCTCTAACTTCCCGGTCATTTGCATTATTTTCTACATTTTCGTTATCTGACGATGTGTCAGTATCAATACGATTAACTTCCGTTGAATTAGGATAAAATGACATATCACTTTCACTCATATTATGATCTATTTATCTCGACATTTTTATTTTTTGTATATCCTTACAATAAATTTATTTTTATTATTTTAAAATGCCAGAGTTTTAACAGCTTTTAAAGAATAATTATTTAATATTTTTTTATAACATAATAATTTTCCCTAACAACTCAATGCAATGCTTTTATGTTTTAACCAAATTTTAAATATTTCAAATTCAAAACACGTACATAAAACTGATTAAAAATTGCCGTTCTTTTCAAGTCTGTTTCTCGAATAATTCTAATTGGCAGAAGTGACAGTTACAGTTTTTATAATTTTTTTGTTTTTCAGTGTTATCAACACATATCGGAATACGAAGAATTTAGTTTTTATTTCATAATTTATGTAAAATAATATTTATAAAAATGGACTTATTCCAAACGCTTCTGATTTTTTTTCAGTGTTACTAACTCAAATCGAAAGACGAAGAATTTAGTTTTTATTTCAGAATTTATGTAAAACAATATTGATAAAAAGTAGACTTATTCTAATGACTTCTCAGTTTTTTTATACAATATATATAAAAAACGCCGTCTGACATAGGAAAAAACGAAGCAAAGGGTGAATCTTTAATAACTAAGAATATTATTTATTCCATTAAAATTTATAAAACCGGAAAATATATATAAAAAAATGGAATTTACCGCAGTGGCTTCTGTGCAACTCATTTATAACTTACGTAATGATTATTTTTATTGTATTTGATGTACATTAATGCGTACATAATCAGTTATAACAAGGAATGTTCAATACATTTATTTATTTTTGATTAGGTAATTTCAAAGCTCTGGAAACTAATGATTATGTGTTTCAAATATATTATAATTGGAAATTTATTTTTTTACTCACCAACATTTTGATAATAAAGAAGTGCAGAAAAAGTTTTTATAGATCACACATAAAAATTAGTGCGCTGATTTAGTTTATTAACTTAAATGTGTTACTGTAAAAGACCGAAAATAGAGAATGTCGACATATATCAAATACGTCAGTGAGAGACAGATATTTAGTTATCTTGTTATACATTCAGACCATAATAGTGTGCAAACAAATATAGATAATTCATGGTGGGGTCGAAATGAGAAACCTAAAAGACACATGCATTCAAAATGTCATAACAGTTTAAGTTATTGCAATGAATAAGATTGTATAACATTAATCATATAATATTGTAAGTTTATTAATGGTATTGTTTTCTCTTCTCATTTTAAATATATAGTGTTCATTTTCAGTTTAACAATTTATTTACTTGTGCTGCTACTCAAGCTATCTATTATTTTGACATATATCATATGTTTTAATAATAAAATAGAATTTAAAAGTTGTACATTTTTTTTTCCTTAACGGGATAAAAATATTTTTATTCAACATTCATCATCATTTCATGTTGAAAGTCAATATCTGCCGGGGTAAGTGAGAAATAATATTTAGCAAATATTTCAGACCATACACCAAGAAATCTTATGAATGCTGACACTCACCGGAGAATATTGACATTTTCTAGATATTGGTCTTTTTTAGTGGAACATATATACACATTCTTTTCTACTTATTTAATTACGTGAAGAAATGTTTAATATTTTTACTTGATAATGGACATTCCAAGCTAAAAAAGCTGCACATTCTATTGTTATGGGCTTTTTCAGTCGTTATTAAATAAATCTAACGCTTTCTTTGTAAATTAAAAAAAGTTAGAATGTCAAAAAGGATTTATTAGTTAGTTGGTTTTATTTCTTTGAATTTATTTCTGTTTCTTTCATTCTATCTTAAGCATTGAATGTTATAAAATATGTGAATAATTTCTTTTTAAAATATTCATAAAATTAAGTTTAAATGAATAATGCATATTCAGATTATTATGCGCGTATCTATCATTGTAATTGAGCAAATAATTATTTATAAATCCCGTTACACACAAAAAAATTGATATAGGTTCACATCAATATATTCACATTAATATTCCAAATAATATATGCAGAAGTGCGTATGTATTCAAATTATGCATATATGCTATCAATGTAGCAAATAATATTTCCTTTATGCACAGTACATCACGTAGTAAGTGAACATAGTACAATATATTTTAATTATTCAAAGCTTCATCAATTATTTTTGTGAAATATCGTAACATAAATTTAATTGAAAAAAGAAAACTTATTCCAATCTTCGTTACTTACCTCTGTTGACATTCCAAATAGTTTAAATGGTACTGATGTAACACTAAGTTCACAATTTATTGAAAAGACGTCAGAAAAGAACTAAATTAATTTAATAATAATTATTTTGATTAACGCTCTCTCTTTGTGTTTGCTTTTTTTTCCCTACGCATCAGAGTCCTAGTTTAAAATTTAATAGTAAGTTCTGGTTTACTAACTCACTCACATCCAGTGAGCTACTTTTGAAATTCTGAAGGTCCGAAGCCTTTCACACCTTACTCTAACCAGTAATCTTTTCTAACCAATCAACATTTAGATTTCCAACGTACAAGCATCTACGGCTACTCACTATAAAATATTCACCATCAATTTCAGTTCTATTTTGTTATATATATCACTACCCTGAAATTAAGTCATTACATTTCTTCTTGCATCTAATTTGCATAGGTCACGTTTTGTTTTCATTTGGGTCGAACGACACATTTTAAAATAATTAATCAAAAGGTAAACGTTAATTATTTATGTATCTGAGTTTAAGTTATCTCATATAGTTTTATGACAACTATAAATTTTTTCATATATGTCTTTTATTATAATTACGATATGTAAACTAGATTGTCTTTACTTTGTTCTAAAGTTTAGCTAATAAATTGGCATTTTTATTTTATTTATTTATTTTTAATTCATAATTATCTGCTCTCCTCTATTTCTTTTTTACGATACATTCTTTAATTCTATTAATAAATTAAAAATCTTTCGTCAACATTTTATTAATGCATTATTGATTTAATTAAAAAAAACCATAATTCAGTTTACAATGATATTTTATCATGCTAACATTCTAGAATTCATGCGCCTATTTCATTATAATTAAATAGAAATTACTTGTAAGAAACAAATTTAATGAAGTTTCAAAATATTTTTTTTTAGGTAAAACGAATACAATGATTGGCAATAGTAATTCCGTTCAAGAACTTGGAGTTATTCCATGCGCCATCTGGTGGCTGTTCCGTGCTATCAATGAACACAAACATAGAACAGGTGCCAGGTTCTCAGTCAGAGTATCTGCTGTCGAAGTGTCTGGAAAAGTTGAAGAATTAAGAGATCTATTGGCCGACTATGCTGCTGGTATGTTTTTACTGAAGATAAATTCTTTTCATTTGAATAACGTTGGAGAATTATTTCGAATATTCCGAAATTAGTGTGAATAACATTTTTTTTTAAATTTATACATTCATAAATAATACTTCTATGGAAATATTAAAAAAATGTTACAACAGGAAATGATTTTTTGCTTACTTAAAACAGTAGCTGCAACGTTATTATTTAATTATTTGCAATTATCGTATTTTTTCATGAAAACGCCGTCTTATGCTGCACTTCTGCGTATTATATGAAATACAAATCTTTATTAAACGATTTAAGATATATCATATAAAGCAAACGTGTTCAAGATTTAACGATGACGTAAAATTTTATAAAAATTCTTTAAGAAAATTATTTGTTAAAAAATTATTTTCGCCATAAAAAAAATATACTATAATGATATTCGGTTTATTACTTTTCTGAGAAATTTGCTAGTTTTATCTAATTCAACCAGCCATTTATCACTTCAGTACGTTAATTTCAAAACCCAGTGCCAGGGACGAAACATGGAACACATTTTACACCAGAAAAAAAAGGACAGATTCAAAGAGAATATAATAACGTTATAAAATGTGCATCTTTCTAAAAGATAGCGAAGTCGTAATTTAAAATTAATGTTCGAGTGTTTAGTTATCGCAAAAAGTGTTCCTATAACCAGTCCCATCCTTTAACATTACGCGAACACTGCCCAAGAATGCTCATTTGTGTTATACGGCTTCCCTGTCTGTAGCGTAACCTGGCTGAATAAGTATATTTACAGATAAGTAAGATATGTAATGTGTCAATTAATACTCTTTTGTTAATCATTGCAAATTTTTATTACTTATAAAATAAAATCGTTTGTTAGGTCTTTACAAGATTGTAGATTTAATGATTTTTTTTTTCATTTTTTACTTTATTTCGTGTAAAACTTCATTGTGAAATAATTTGATTGAAAACATTTGAAAGACATTTTTTTTTTCTCAACAGTCAATAAGAATAGCATAACAGTCATGTTTCATAACTCCATCCGATGTCCTCGGCCTATTCTAACTTTGAAATACATATGTACGTTAATCTCTGAAGCATTTATTATGAACGCATGACACGAATATATCTAAATTATTCTTTTTGTGACAGGAAATAAAAATGTAAATTGTTCATGTTTTCTAATGCTACTTTTTTTTGTATGGAATTAACTTAATTTTTTTAGAACTCTATGTAAACATATTAAGTCGATTTATTTATAACATTTATATTTTGTCTTTGTTTGTGAATTATATTTCTATTAAGTCCAAATTATGAATAAAACTACTAAAGCAGCAAGGAAAGCATCTTATGAAATAAATATTAATTTTCTTTATTGTGTGATAAAGATCAAAATAAAATACGAATTCCACAATTCTACTCTTCCAGTTATGCAGCATGATTAAGAACTTCCATTAATTATAACTATTCGACCATAAGGTTGGTTATTTCCTTTGTAAATAGGATATTTCATGGCTTGTTTCTTCTATATGAAACATATTTCGGTAATGAATGTGAAAGAATACCGAAATTTCTCATCAGAGTTATTTCTGTGACTTATGCAAAGTATCTCCATTTATTTTATTGTAACATATGTAAAATACATCATACATTTGAAGTTTATTAAACAAGCTAATAACATTATAAGATTAAAAAATCGGGAGAGAAAAAGAACACGCATTCAAAAAATATTTATCATTTATGATTATTTTTCATTCACTTTTTATAAATGAATGAATTTTAACTTTGCCATTATATCATAAAATATCTATAAAATAATCAACATTTAATTAAAATTTTGTGTAAAAATGAACTTCATTTTTATATGAGTAGGAAGTTTTCTAGAGTTCAAACTGAACTTTCTTCGGTTTATTTCGAATTAAATATTCAGCGCTAGCACAAGGCCCACAAAAGATCAGAATATGATCTCTATAAGTCTTTAAGCGTCTACAGGAAGTAAGAGTATTAAATTTCTTAAAAATTGAAAGGATGATTTATTTTTGAAAAATTTATAAATTTGTACAAAAATTTCAAGCACTATTTTTCGACGTAGTTGTCTTCTTTCGCAGTGTTTTCGTGAGTATATATTTGAGAAAAACTCTCCTGCCGCTACTATGCCAATTTCTTATAGTGTTCTGGAACACATCGGAGGTCGAAAACCTTTGTTTACTCATAAACGACTTCAGAAATGTAAACAGATGAAAATCTGAAAGTGCCAGACCAGAGCTGTTAGAAGGGTGGTTGATGATATTTCAATCAAATATTTAAGTCCACCCAAACCAGATTTACATATCTCAACTGGCAAGAAATGGAATTTGGAATTGCGATTCCATTTCAACACGTTATTGTTACAAGAATTTTGAATCGACTGAGACACACGAGTACTTGCAATATTCTCCCAAGATTTTGATCTAGCATGCAGTGGTGCTCTCTTTTTTAAATAAAGATTCCCTTTGAGAGACAGAGGAATAGTTCTCCCTCTTTCTCTTGCACACGTATCACATTAACTCAATCACACACATGTACACATCACGTGACCTCAATTCATTCACACACACAATTTCTCTTTAACCCATTCGCTCCCAGCGTATCACAGGCGATACACTCCATGAGTATCTTCTACAGACCAACGTCTCAATAGAGATACGCTTGATGAGAACGTTTTATTTCTTGATGAGAACGCGGCTTTTTAAATGTATTGACATGATTTTAAAGATGCACTTGCTTTTGGTTGGTTTTTTCTTTCTTGCTTTCTTCTTAGAAGTTCGAAGAAGAATTTATGGCCCTTTATGGGGGTTAGGGCTTTTGGTAGCAGATGCTCTCAGCTGTTCGCTTCATTCAGTCGATTTTTATTTGTGGCGACAGTCATGACGAAAAAAAAGTATTTATCTAATTTGCGCAATAATGAATGAATCTACCAGTAATGTTAGCGAAAATAAACCAAATCTGTACATAGTCATTGAAGTAAAAAAAAAAGACTAAGATGTGCCCTTTGCTCAAAATCTTGCGTGAAGCGTCAAAATATGCGTGTAAGACATGTGACGTTGGACTATGCATTATATATTTTTTTTATAAATATACCATACAGAAAAATAAGATTTATCTTTTATATTTATATATTCCATATAATTGTGCATCATTACACCATGGAATTTGTGAAACATATGTAAATATATTTTGTATTTTCTTAAAAGTATGATTTTTTATGTAATGTTATGTATAAAACATTCAATTTTTGATTAAATATTTTTTTCTTTTGTATATATTAAGTTTAATGCATTTTAAACAATATATGTAAGCACCAAAATATTTTAATGAATAGCCGATTTTAGAGGAATTTTTTCACGAATTAGGCTTGATATCTTAAATCGTCTGGGCACAGAGTGACACTCCGCGTTAAGAAGCCGCGGGCCCAGAGAAGCACTTCTTTTTTCTCCCTCCAGTAGCGAAAGGGTTAAGTCTCTCTTGTTAATGTCGCATGTGATAACTCTTTCTCTCAACTAATTTAGTGAAAAAAGCCTATTTAGAGGAAGCGAAATATGCAGTTCACTGCAATTCTCACTAAATTTGTATGAACTTTGGAAATGAACTTGAAATCACTGGGGGAAATACAATCATTAGAACAGAATTTTTTTTTTTTAAATACGTTATAAGGAAGATTCTCACAAAATAATATTATTTCAAAGCATCTACTTATTAGTCTAAAGTTTTTGTTAATAAATAATTTAGTTTCCAGTTAATACATGGCGGGACCATATTTATTTCAATAATAAATTTTTTAAGAAAATTTATCTCAAAATCTTAACTTTTTAAAAATAAAATATTATTAAAATAAAAAACAAAATTTAAATAAATTAACCATTTATTATACCTTAATATATTTATTGAACTATAAATATTTTATTAAAAAATAATTGGATAATTACATAATTTGGAACTATGAATTAATTTATTGATTTATTATTCACTTCGCACTTGGAATCAATACAAGGGCTCTTGGCGAAAGACTTCGCAATTTTAAACCTCCGTCAAGTGACGACGACAACACCGGAACTGGTTTACCCCTTTCCAAACTTCCACACCACGCCCATTGAAATTATGAAAGCATTCCTTAAAGTTTAGAATTGTGTCTGTCATTAGTGTAATTAACTAATTATTTCAGTGTCTATAATTTATAACATTTCTACAGAGGATATATACATACTATTATACCAGAATGAAACTTTAATAAATTGAAATTATATATAAATATACATGCAATTCGAGAATAATAATATATTTCCCAAAAATATAAATAAGTAAGAAATTAGAAAAATAAAAATATTAAAAGTATAACAATGCATACAATTTAAAAAGGGCTTTTAAAATTGAGATAATGTGATGCTTTTTACGTTAAAACAAAATCATACTACATCAAGTAGACGAGATATAATTTAATACATATATCAGTCGGAGCGTTCGTACAGCTAATGAAAAGGGATTAATTTCTAACAATATTGCATTTCTGTAACTCTAAACAGATATCCAAAATAATGCTCTCCAAATCATCCCCAAAACAAAAATTTCAAAACATTCTTAATTAAAATCATTAGTAACTACACACATCAAGTGTTTTTCCTCTTCATCCCGTGACTCCCGTCTTCAAGTGGCAATTCTGTGGAGTAGCGATGATAAGCTCATTAATGGAGCATCTTGAAGCGACTCCCTCGGCTGCTTGTCGCTAACTTGTGGTTTCGTTCGTTGCAGGCACAGAGGGAAGTGGATCTGCCCCTGGGGTGTACTTGAGGGACGACCCCGTGTTCGGATCTCAGCTGATGAACCAGAGTGAATTGAGAGCACCGACTGCTGAGAGGGCGGCGTTTCTATTGGATGCGGCAGTGGCGGCTCGAACAGCAGGTGAGGGATGTTTTTCAACAAATGTTTATATTGAATCTTGAAAGTCACTCGTGACTTTTACAATCCAACGTATAAAAATCCAACGCAGTAAAAAATCTGTTGTTCTAATTGGATTTATTAAACTTAGGTAATTGTTATAAAATAATATTTTAACATGCGCCGCGGGCATGTTTCCAAACAAAAAATATGTTTTCGAAGCTTGTGACGTCCTCCTATTACCCGTGTAGTCTGACATCTTTACATTTTATCACAATATTTTAATTTCGACTTAAATTCAAGCACAGATTAATTAATTAAGGAAGTGAGTATGTTCAAAGCACAGATTAATTAATTAAAGAAGTGAGTATGTTCAAAACACAGAACTAATTAGTTAAATAGTGAGTAAATTCAAGCACAGAACTTATTAACTGAAATAGTGAGTAAGTTCAAGCATATTACTAATTAATTAAAGTAGTGAATAAGTTCTAGCACAGAACTTTTTAATTAAAATAGTGTGTAAGTTCAAGCACAGATCTTATAAATTAAAATAGTGAGTGAGTTCAAGCACAGAACTTATTAATAAAAATAGTAAGTAAGTTCAAGCATATATTAATAAAAATAACGAGTAAGTTCAAGGATATATTAATTAATTAAAATAGTGAGTAAGTTCAAGCACATATCGTATAAATTAAAATAGTGAGTAAGTTCAAGCACAGAACTTATTAATTAAAATAGTGAGTAAGTTGAAGCACAGAATTAATTAATTAAAATAGCGACTTGTATCCAGAATATCTTTATTTACTCCTCAAATAAGGGGGAGGCTTTCCACAGTTAGGTTTCTTTCCGCGAGTTCTAGCTACTTCTATGCTCTATCAAAGAATACGCATACTTTCCGAAATACGATTACAAGAACCTTCTGCAATTGCTCTGACAGCGTCGAGTTCTAATCTCACCAAATACACAAGACAAGCCAGAATACTTCCGCACACATCACACTAACATCCATCTTATTACCACAAACTTATTTCCTTTCAATTTAATTCTATGCCGCTTTTATACGATTTGATTATATATATTCACTTCACTTATAAAGTTTACTTAATTTGCATCATCACCTTTTATTTGATTAGGAAGAAGCTGGGAACTTAAATATAAAATCAGAAAAAAAAAACAACCCAGATGTTAGTTATAGGACAGTATTGTGAATAGTCCATGTTACAAGCTAAAAGAAGCTGATATTGCATATCAACTTTCTGTTTTGATAGTCTTGCTGAAATAGTACTTTTTTTTAAAAATCTTAATCGTTTCGCTTTACCGTTCACAACATTAATTAAGTTATTCCCCTTTAGAGTGTTGCCATACTCGACATTAAGTTTATTCCTTCCGTGTGGATCTTATTCCTGTTTGAAAAAGATGGTAAGAATTTGTGAGAAGTCGTTCGCGCATAAATAACACTTTAAAGCCTCTAATTTATATTTTTACGAAGAATTATTCTTATCTTGTAATCCTTATCGTATGTAGAGTGTGATTTCCACCCTGTAACTCTTTGTTGAGTATTATTGAGTTACAATAATCTCTAACAGTATTATGTGTCACAGTTTTAATGAAAAGTTAGTCCACACGAAGCCAGCATACTATCATACTCAACATATTTAATCTCGGTTTCCTAAATCCTTAACTTTCTTTCCAAAATTGCTACCGTTTCAAAAACAATAGTTTTGAATAGTGTGGTGTGAATAGCAATATGTGATCAGTTATAAACAGAATAACAGAAAGAATTCTGCTATTTGAGTTTTTACACATAAATATTCTGAAAGATATGTTTCACTATAATTTTAAATGGTCAAGAAGGTTTAAACATTTAGCAGTTCAAAAAAATTCCAAAACATGGTCCCCGAAAAATCTTTTTTTTAATATTTATTTTGTAAGAAAATTGCATTTATGGACACAATATGTGTAAAACTCATTTATTGGTCCCAAATTAATTTATGCATAAAATTATAAAAATTATAGTGACTCTTTAATGTCTATTTTTATTACATCGGCTGATATAATTAGTAAACTTATTTTTCATAACTTGACATTTTGTATTTATCACACATTTTTTTTAAAATTTCTTGGTATAAGTTAATTTTCCAACTCAGAATGAAGAATCATCCATTTTGGTTCACAGAAACATTTAGTATTAACGACGCAAAATAAAACTTGAAAGCTCAGTTATTTATTTTTCATAATAAGTTAATTAAAGCATATTATGTTTCTTCAAACTTTCTCTAAATGAAACTTGCGTGAACTTTAATATATAATACAAATGTCACAAAACGAAAGTAAAAAAAACTAGAAAGTTTGATCAATGGATCAGTAATGCCATTTATGATTATAAAAATAAAATAGAATAAATTATACATGATAATCAGAAACGTGATCTCTGAAAATGTGATGTGCGCCCCACTCCCATACTGACAAATCACGCTCTCGCAAAAAGTGTTATCCGTCTGAAAAAAAGGGTAAAACTGCTAAGTGGTTAATATCAATACTAAAAAATTATGTTTGATATCGTTAAAAGTTATTAAAATTATCGTTAAAAGTTTTTAAAATTATTAAATTATCGTTAAAGTTATTAAAATTATTGAATTATCGTTAAAGTTATTAAAATTATTAAATAATCGTTAAAAGTTGTTAAAATTATTAAATTATCGTTAAAGTTATTAAAATTATTAAATTATCGTTAAAAGTTATTAAAATTATTAAATTATCGTTAAAAGTTATTACGTATTGTAATTTTTTTCCGTTACTTTTTATTCCGATTATTCTATGTATTACTCAGTTAAAATCAAATACTAAGTTAAATGCACATTTTTTGAATACAGTGAAGGATTTTAAACTATTCCAAGGATTTTAAACCATTCTAATATATTTGCATTCTAATATATTTTCTTTTTTTATAGAGGGTGACGAAGATGCTAAGAAAGCACATTTCCTTTTTACACTTCACGTCTATCAATATAGGGTGGAGAAAGGTGGACGGGGAGGAGGTAAGTCTGACATAGTTTGTTTATATACTTGTGACATTGGGCTATTCGCGGTTTCTCTTCACTAACCTTGGGGACTTTTAATTGAGATTGATTGCTTTTGCTGAACAACTTTTGCCCAACCAAAAATGAAACGTGAATATGTAGATAGAAAACAGGTAGAAATGAAGGGAAGTAGGGGAGATGGGAAATATATAAACTCCGACTGAAAGTAGCGAGAGAGAGGCTGAAGGAGAAGTGAAGCTGAAGTTATAGATAAGCGGAAGGAAGAGTGGAAAGAGAGGTTGAATTAAAAGGTTGGATTAAAGATTGTTGCAAGACGTTCCTTTATTACTGTTTTCAACAGTTGATCAAGAGTCTGAGTTGCAGTCGAGGAAGGATTAGTGGTAAGAGTCTGTTAGATTACTATTGGTGGGTTGAATTGAGGTTAATAGAAATATTCCCCGGGAGAGCACAGTGAGTTGTTGTCATAGTAAATATATGTTAATAAATTCCGTAAATATTGTTCTAGTGTCTCTTTGATTATTGTGTCGTAGTGTTTAATAATTGAATCTAGTGATGGCACAAGATGAGGCCCGGGTCGGGCGGGCGTCACATACTTACAAAATACTGAACTCATGCACATATTTGCTTTAATATTCACAAAAGAGTTAGCTTCTTCTCTTACTTTATGACCTGTGTTTCCTCAAAAAATATAAGCGTGCGTGGGTTCTTCCTTCATTCCTTCCTACAACTGTTCTATATTACACTGATTTTCGAAGACAGCGGAAATTGTTTAGAGACATAGCTGTCGAACGAATGGAAGAACCTAAATAACGTTCTCAATTTTCAACACAGTTGAACAAAACTGGTTTCGGTGTTATGACTCAAAAGGAAATAAATTCTGATATTAAGGGGTCAGTTTATTAACTTAATTATCATAGTAAATAAACTTTTATAATGTAATTTTTTTCATTGTCTATTCCAATTTATTTCCTCGTATTTGATTTACTATCACGAAAAATGCTTAAATTTTAGATTTTATAAATTGTGCTTTAAAGGTTTCAGGCTATAGGGGCTTAAAAAATTTGTCCTTAATGTTAAATGAGTGACCAACGTTTTAAAACCAGAACAAATTCTACAGTGTAGTTTTGAAACATTTTTACACCAAATGAAGTTTTTTTTCGAATTCAAAAAACATGAAATATTTGGTGAGGGGACAAAAATTTTAGGAATAATATAGATTATTACAGCTACGAAAAAAAGGTGAACATAGTAAAATCTTACATATTTGGGTTTCTCATCTCGTGAAACCCTTAAATCCAAAATGTCTTGCGATTCCCTCCAATAATTCAGAAAATATTTAATTTTAAAATTACTATTTGGAAGCGCGAAGTCTTAAAGTGTCGTATACTAGTTAAATATAGTTTAACACTTTCAGGACCGGTGGAAGGAGAAATAATTTCTTACCTAGGCATGCGCGATTCGAAAGTAGACTTGCATACGCATTGTGCTGGAGAATTTTCCACTTCAAGGTTCCCATCTACTGGCCATTTTGATTTCTTGGGCGTAATATTATTCCTATGGAATTCCTACTTTTGCTGTCAAATCTTTACTATTTAATCTATTTGAATGCAATAAAAGGCATCCGAAAGAGCAAAAAATTATGAAGGCTTCTCAGGAACTACTTTTTTCCTACGATTTTTAAAAATATTTTAAAATATTTTTAGACCAAAAAATTCACACACGAATCATTAAAATAGGGGTAAAAATATTTTTAAAAATTGAAAGAAAAAGTAATTCCTGAGAAGCCTTCATTATTTTTTGCTCTTTTCGACGCACTTTACTGCATTCAAATAGATCAAATAGCAAAGATTTGACAGAAAAAGTAGAAATTCCATAAGATTAACATTACGTCCACGAAATCAAAAT
This sequence comes from Nephila pilipes, assembly GCA_019974015.1. Lineage (NCBI taxonomy): Eukaryota > Metazoa > Arthropoda > Arachnida > Araneae > Nephilidae > Nephila > Nephila pilipes. The sequence goes on along the minus strand of BMAW01023839.1, from coordinate 85,023 downwards.
GGCGAGTTGACGAGAGCCTTAAAGCTAATTTCGTTTAAAAATTCATTATAAAATCAATACTGAAATAATATTGCGCTGAATTCATTACAAAATATAGTAGTTTCAAAATAAATGTTATATAAATAAATGAGTAAAGAGAGTAAATAATATAATAATAAATAAATATAATACAATTATTAAATAAATATTAAAATTAAAATATAATATTATAAATAGTGAAACATAAAAATATAATAATGTATATAAAATTATATAAAATATATAATAATATAAATAATAAAATATAAAATATATTTTAATATAAATGATAATATAAAAAATATGTTAAATAAATTAAAATAAAATATAATAATATAAATAATGAAACATAAAATAAATATAGTTCAAAAATAAATAAAAATATGATACAAAAATTAAATAAAAAATATAATAATATAAAACTTATGTAATGTTCCGATAAAAGTAATATGTTAATACATGTCCGATAAAATAAGTAAAATGTTCCGATTTGAAATCACATCGGTGTGATCACGGGCTTCAAGACCAAGGATGGTACTCACATATGTGATACCGTGAGCCATGAAGGAAGAATCGCGTGATAAGGGTTAATTATCGTTTTCACTCTGCATTGAAAATATTTGGGGATCACGATTCGTTTGCTTCAAGAAATCTTATATGCATTCCCCTAACAAAGTTTTTCCCGAAGATGACTGGAACTAAAGACCACATTTGAATAAGTTTAAAATATAGGTTATTCGTCTAATTCTAAAAAAAAAAAAAAATCAGTTTTCAATTGAAAAAAATTAGAAGTTAACTACCTATATTAATTATGTTAGTAAATTAATCATTAACTCCATAGTTTAGTTCTCTTCATATCAATTTTTCCAACGACCATGAAAATAGCAAAAGTTATTAAGAGGTTCCCTTTTTTTTATACGACTGTATATGGTGTAAAACTTCGGCAGAAAATTCCATTTCTTTGGCCATATTTTTTGTTTCCACTTAGACAAAGATCTAAATGACGAGTATAGTTTGTTTGTATGTCAATGAAATCCAAACTTTGAAACAAACGCATTCATATTGATCAAAGGTTAAATAAGAGTTTTGTAAGTTTCAAACTCCCTTCTGCCTTACTTTTTTTAAAAATAAAGTACCTTCTCTGCAATTTTTCTTTATAAACGCATTTTTGAGTTCATTTAATTAATCTTAATGCTTACCCAGTTTTTGTAAAAATGTAAAATTAGTAATTTAATTAAATCAACATTAGAAGTTTGTATTAGAATATTTACTATTCATTAGCAAATTTTCATTTGAAACTAAGTATTTAATGAATATTAGTAATATGAAAAACACTTATATGTTATGAATATTTATGTGGTGCTTAAGTTTCGTATTTAAAGTAGGATATCTTGTTATTTTCCTTTTTTGATTAAATATCATAGTATGCTAGTTGTAATGAACAACTGTTAGAGTGTATCGCTTTTAAATACAAGAAAAGTTTATTCTACATACGGGTCTCATATTTAATTCCATTATTCCTATTTATTTAACTCTATTTACATAAACAAGATTAATAGTTCTAAATATATAAATAAATAAATAAAGATAAAGGGTTTTTTTTATTCAAAAGAGTTATTTATACAGAGTTATTATTGCAAATTTTGATTGTTTAAATACGTTTCACTCTACTTCAAATTCTTTTTAAGTTGAAGCTTTGGAAAAGAAAACGCATACAGTTATTTAATTATTTTAGACTTTTTAACCACCATTGTGAATTAAATTCAGCTCTAAATGACTATTGGTTCTGATTAGACGACCATTGTTCTAACCTGTTTTTTTTTTTTATTTCATTACTACTTATAGTGTGTAAGTCTTTTATAGCTTAAAATTATTTTGATATTCAGAGATACATCTTATAGTTTGCTGATTCATAAGAACCCTTATCTCGAACATTTCTAGGACAAACTTTGGGATTAGTGCGAGAACAATACAAATAAAAGGCATTCGTTTATCGGTAATGAAATATTTTTAAGCACTAGACAATTTTACCACGAATACAAATATAGGTTAAGAGTTTTCACAAAACATCACGTGACTTTTAAATTTTGTCTCATTATTCAGCTTAAAGTTTCTCTTGATTTATCCATCACAATTATCAGAAAAGGTTATTTACATTAATAAAAGAAGTAATCGTGTTATAAATAACACACATGCTGCACTTAATGTTTCATTTGGTACATGAAAGGTGAAGTATTTTTGTTTCTCTCTGCACAGTGCAATGTAATCCAAATTAACCTATTTGAATTTCTGCTTTTCAGTAGCAGGAGGCCGCAGCAGACTCCACCTATTCGACCTGGGCAGTTGTGAGAAGACCACCAAGTCCCGAGATGGTGGATCTGGTAGTTGTCTGTCGCTGTCCGCTTTGGGAAATGTCATCTTAGCACTGTTTAATGGACAGAAACACGTGCCTTACAAGTATTAATTCTTTTCATGTTTATGAAAAAATATTCATGCTTTTATAATACCAAAATGCATTAACACATAGAAAAGAATTTCATCACACCATTGTAATAATCCCCGGATTTGCAAAAAATGCATTTTATATAACTAGAGTTCTGTGATATTCTAAATTTATTAAATTTAAACACACACACACACCGTCCCAGTCAGAAAAGTAGTTATATATTCTGTCCACTTTTTTACTTTGCTATTGTGATTTAAGACAGAAAAATGTCATGCACATGTACAAGAAACTTTCTGTTGTCCGACTAGATGAAGTAGGGTCTCTTTTTCCCTCCCTCTCACTCATTTTATAATTGATTATCTATTTAACATAAATTAATTTTATGACTAAATTATTTCAAAAAGGTATTTTCTTCCGCGCCTTTTCATACAGTAACGATACTCGGTGTGCTACAGGCTGAAGTACGATACTAATAAAATTGATTAATTGCTGTAATAATATCGCATTTAAATGCAACATGAGGTTTATTGGCTACAGATATCATAATTTTTAACCACAACCATCTAACGAAGATAATACTTGAACTAGCACCTCATTTTCCTGAGTACTTCGAACCCCGACAGATTTAACCTAGACTCGAACCTATGAATCAGGTCTAGAACCCACGAACTCGACTGACTTAACAGAGGCCACGAACACTCGATCATAACCAATCGAATGCTGACATTAATTAAAAGAAAGTGTACCTTTTAATTAAATTATTTGATCGAAATAATTTAATTTAATTTCTATTTGTTATTGGTGAGAGTCGGTAAACCTCAAATAGTTATTGACGGCAGATACGTTTCGCCTAAAATCATAACATCTTTTATCATCGCATTAGTGAGGCGGCAACGGTCGTAAATTACGAGATTCCTATTTAATATTTAATTTATCCTCTCATCAGAATAATTAAATTTAAAAGAGCAGAATTAGTTATTTTTTCATAATTGTTAAAAAGCTGTTAAAATTTAGGTTCAAGGCAGATATCAGCAGAGTGAGGAACTGCTGAATTATATATATATCACGAAGATAAAACGATGACAGGCCAAATTGTGATTGGACGCCACGGAAGCAAGCTAACGAAGCGCCTACTGCATTGGTTAGAGAGCTAAAGAGGGCGGGACTTCAGTTATGAGACGAAAAATGTCTCCAAATTGCCTGTCGTCCGTGGGATTTTGAGAGGTGTTTTAGGATAAGAAAAATGTATTAATATTAATGAAATAAATTTTAAGTACCGTCGTCGATGCCAAATTTAGAAGATTAAAAGCCAAAAAAAATGAGTGAGATTTTAAAGCGCGAGGAGAATGAATTTTGAAAAGATAGATCTATTCGGTGTTCCTAGTGCAACTAGGGACACCTGATGAGAAAAATTTTTAAACTTAGGAAAATTTTCTAAAATAGTCCGCAAAGCGCAACATAGCTTTCTTGGGTGGAATATAGTGAAATTAAGTCTTACAAATTTTGAAAAAAAGGAAAAAAAAAAGTAGCCTAGTCATTGTAGTCACGATATTCAAAATGAGTCCTGAGTTCGAATTCTCATTAGACCGAAAATCCGTCACTTCGAATAATGGGGAGCAGACGTACATTAAATTGAACTTATTTTCAAAATACTCAGCAGGTATATTGCAAATGTTAGGGTTGGAAGTATCTCCCCGTCTGCCGTCTTGGTGAAATAATCATGGTTCAATTATACCAGATTCATCTGCAATAACCCTCTGGTAGTTTCTAGAGTCTCGTTAATATAAACTCAATCATACTATCAAATTAAATAATAATTAAATATGTAAATAATAAATGTATATTTTTATTACGTTTAATTAGGGTTCGTCACATATATGTTGCGTACAAATTCTCTGATTAAGTTTCAAGGGCTGCCAAGAAGTCATTATCGCTATAATATTTTTGCCTCTATAGTTAACTCTCATATTATAGGATCATTAGTGAGCCATCTGCCTATTACATCTTTAATCATAAGCAAACTATTCGGCGCATTAGTTCTTTTTCATGATCAAAGAATTTTTGTTTTCGGCACCAGAAATAACGGCTGCTCATTATAACTCTAACTATAAGTAATATATATCTTTTGGATCAACGAAGAAAAATGGTGCTGATTGGATAATATTTTTTGATAAATTACAAATATAATAAAAGCATTGCTTACGACTGCATTATTGATTAAAACATAATTAAAATTTATAGTAAGATTACATATTAATTAATATATTTATTCCAGTAGATAAATAATTACCTGTTTTCTATAAATCTAATTGCCAGCTATAAATTTATAAATGCAGTTAAAAAATCATGTATTGTGAGCTATTTCTGAATCGTGTATTAATATTCAACTTTGTTACAGAGATAGCAAACTGACGCAGTTGCTTCGAGAAGCCATGGGCAGTGTCATGTGCAGAGTAGCCATGATTGCCCATGTGTCTTCGACGCCTTCCAGATATCCAGAAACTTTGGCCACTCTTCAACTAGCATCAAGAATACACAGGCTACGGCGGAAGAAACTAAAAGTAATATCGTTAATTTAGTTTCGTTTTTAATCAGAGATAATTGACTTATATGAACTGGATAAATAACTATTATGAAAGTTTTTGTCACCGGTTTTTTTTATCACTGGTAAAATATCCTGAAAGTTCAACTCTTCAAAAATAAACGCTTTTATTCATCTCGATTAAAAGTTCGCCCCTTTTGTGTTCCTATATTCATTTAATTTTTTTTTACTCATCATTACTTTTCACCTGGAGCGATGTTTTTCCCGTATCGTTGGGGAGGAATTCGGTTTACTTTGAGCAACTGGGATGATTTGAACCCTCCATCTATAGATCCGAAGAAAACCTGTTCGGTCGCATTTTGTAGCGCTCTTAACAACTAGACCAAAAGGGATTCCCCATCGGGATAATTATTAGGTGCTTCAACTGGTAGTTGTGTAAGAGAACCGCCGTAATTTATTACGTACAACATTAAAATTAACAATGGATACTTTTTCTTCATAAATATATTTATATTCAGTGGTAGATTTCCTTTCATAATACGTTTCTTATTTAATAGAAGAGAAATTTCGATTTGAAGAACGATTTTAAGCTTTGCTTTAAGTACAAAAATTCTCTGGCTTCAGAAGGATGAATATTATTTTCGGTAGCAATCTTCTAAATCACATTTATCTGTAATTTAGATTTAAAGCCTTGTCCTGTATTTAAGCAATTTTCCGTTTATTGAAAGGAGAGGAAATCATTTTCTTAAGTATTAAGTATGTTTGTTAAATAACAGCAAATAAAATATGGTTTTTCTGTTTAGTCATTATTATTTGAATTTAAATCAAGCATTTCAGATATTCTTGGGTAATTCTAAATACTCGTTATTTGCGTGTTTGTGCTTAGCCTACAGATATCAATAGACCTTGAAAGATGAAAATGAAGGGATTTTAAAATTATCATTTTGAACGCAAACTGTCATGTTATATTTTTCTAATGCAACGAAGTCTCCAAGAAATGTATTACTTCCATGTACATTTAAATTTCTATTTGAAGAATGTGAACATAATAAATAATGGTTAACCCTCATGACTATTTCTCTCTATAGAACCAAAATTAGAAAACACGTGAACTTCTTTGTTTATTATTATCTTAATTATTATTTGATGTGATTTAAATAAGCGTAATAATATTTAAAAATTTGGGGTCATTAGTTCCTTGAATTATAAATCTGCAAAAAAGTAAGTATCTCATCACCAAAGTACCGTAAATGTATGTTTAAGAATTCCAGAACTTCTTAATTATTTTTAATTGGTATTCATCGCGAGCCTTTTCAAATCTTTTAGATTATATTTTGTTCTACTGGATTCATAATGAAAATTAATATTTTTAAAGAAACCTTTTTATTAGTAATATTTAAGGTAAGTACATTGATTGAATTTTTTCCTATTTTTAATTTTCTTTCCCCTCCAATAAAATTTTTATTTGTCATTGTTCCTACCGAATCAATGAGTTGGTTTCGTTTCTGTGATTGATTAAAAAATAGAAAGGAAAGAGAAGAAAAAGGAAAGTCACCTATTTTAATTGCTTTTTAACAAATCGAAGAATTGTTTTTACGCTGTCTAATTTAATTAAAAAAAAAATCCCTTATTCATTGATTAAATGATTTTTCTATTAATCTGAGATTCACTGAATGAATTCACTGGTATTATGAAAGTGTTTGTGCCTTTTATATTAGAGTAAAAAATAACTAATTGTGACATACATTTATGTTTCATTGTTACAGTTTGCAACATCATCCGAGTTAGGCCCCATTGGAGATGAAAAAGGGGTTTGCAGACCCTTCGTCCGAATCCATGCAGTTGGAGAAGACGGTGCTGTCAAATCCGGAAGCAGCGACCAGGATTACACTTCCAGCAGTGAACAATCATGTGACACAGTGATATTTGTCGGTTCTGCCAGAAGTAGCCCTTTGGCGATATGTGATAGACGAAACAGCCAACCCATGTCCCCGTTAGCCAAAGAAAATCAGAGTACATCCGCAACCCAAGCTGGTGGATCCTCCAAAAAACAAATTACTACCAAATCACACCATTCGGACAAGCCATCCACGAGCTCAGGCACGAATAGTGCCAATAACATTTCAACGGGTAAACAGCCCAAGGCTGAATATGTATCGAAAAGTGCCTTAAATGAACAGATCAGGACTAATGCAGTTGCCTCACCGAAAAAGAAATCCGTCTGTTCATCTCCTTATTCTTCACCAAAGCATCAAAAATTGACAGATTCCTCCGACAGTCCCAAAATGTCTCCCAAATTGAGTAAGTACGTGATGATGGACTATAGCGATTTGAAAAAGTCGAAGGGATCGACTGATTCTATAAGCAAGAGCTCTCCAAGCAGAAATCCAAAGCTTTCTGCATCCGATGTCCACCAAAAAACAGTTGCTGCGAACACAGTGACAGGGAGTCCACAGTCCCAACGCAAATCAAAGCGCTCTCATAAACAAGATGCGACGCAGCAGCAACAACAACAGCAGCAGATTTATTTGCAGCAACAACAAGCTGCTGAAAGTGCTATGAAGCTTCTTACTAAAGAGCCTAAGCCTACCAGTGATGAAACATGGATAGATGGACCTAGATTCACGAAGCCTAAATTCGATTCACGGACTTTGCATCAACTTCAGAAAGAAAAATGGGTGGATGGTCCGGGTATGTACGGCTACATGGACGTGCAGAAAGAAACGATGATTCGGAAATGGGTTGAAGACCATTCCAGGGTAATTACTGAAGCAGAACGTAAAAAAGAAGTTTGGATTGACTTTCCTCCAAGGAAAGATGAAAAGTCTTCCACGGCAGTTAAGAGTATTCCATCTGATACTGCTGACAAACACGGAGCGTCTCATACCAGTGAGAAGGTTAAGAAAGAATCCAGGAGTAAACACGTGGATTCAGTGGCACATCAATCGTCTACTGAATCTGAGAAGCATCATTATGCCAAGCCTTCAGTAGTAACTTCAAAGGATCCTCAGCGGCAGTCTACGAATGATTCTCCGAGCAAAATTGTAAATATTCCTAAAGATAAAGAGGCGAATGGTTACAAACCGAAAGTCGCTCATCAGATCGTAACCGATTTGGATAATTCTATAAATGGAAATTTGAGTGAGCTTCTTGGCCATTCCGATAACTGCAGTTCTCAATCTTCGTCAGGATCCGTTGACTTTAATGATAATAACAGCGAATTATCTGAAGGAAATCGTTGTATGTCTAATTCGAACTTGTACCTAGAGGACAAAGATGGTTGTTTGTTATTGACTGATAATGGACAAGGGGAATCTGTCGTTATGGCAGATTCCAGCATACAGGTGACCGAAGAAGACATATTCTCAACTTGTGGATGGCCGAGAGAAATCTTAATGGATAATCAACATTTCAGTGATACTGATAGTTATGAAGATGTTGAACATCCTTTGCATGCTCTAAGTGCAGATGATCTGAATTTGGCATCTTCCTTTACAGACTCCAGAGCTGCAAGTGTTGATTTCGATACTCTTAGTGTTCCAGAAGGCTGGACAGCAGACAGTCACATAGACCCAGATCTAACGCGGAGGCTACTTAGAGGTGGATCATTGCCCCACTCATCACACACAAGCTTACCAAGAAATTTAAACTCAAATGAAGATCTGAGAGTGAAAAACAATCTTCTTGCCTCTAAATTGGAAAGGTTGGCTAACCTAAGACAGATGATAGAAAGGTCCAACAAACCTGAAACGTGGAAAGCTCCGATCATGCCTACAAATTTAAGTAACTTTTGTAGTACAGAAAATCGATTTCCATTTGTCACTAAACTTCATCATAGTGCGGATTCCAGTTTAGAAGAATTGAGGGAAAATGATGTAAATAGCATTCGTAGTGAACCAGCTGAACTGGATATAGAAAATTTCGAATTTCAGTTTAATGTTAAACCTATGAATGGACTTCGATTAGAAGCCTTTTACAACAAAATACATAAAGTTCCTCTCTTCCCAGACTGTTATTCTCAGTTTGGTAAACCAACACAAGTTGTGCCTCCTAATATTAAACAAACCAAATATTCAAAAGTTCCAACTGAAGACTTAGATTCTTTGAAATCTCTGAAAAGGCAAATAAACGAAAAAGACAATAGTGAAAGTTCTCCTGGTAAAACAAGACATAGGTGGAGCTCTTCGGGTGTGAGTGCACAAAAGAAAAACGCGGGTAGTTCTCAATCACTCGAAAAAGGCGACGAGTTTTCAAGGACACAAACCTCTACTGAAAATTTGTTAGCTGCAGAAAAAAGCTCATCAAAAACTGTGACGCAACCCTTACACGTTGAACCAGTATTACATACAGCTTCTGTTGAAAAAGTGCATTCCCTCACAGAAATAATCCAAGAACAACGATGTCGAGTGTACAGCGAAGGTCCCTCATCAACCCCTGTAGCATTTCATTCAACAAAATATTTATCTCAAAGAACTTCAAAATCTAGAATTATTGCTGAACATTCGACATATATAACAAAGCCTTCGGAGGTGTCAGATCAAAGGCATGATATCCCTTTAATAAAACAACATCAAAGAAAAAAGGGGAGCCCTAAATTATCGCCTAGAAATTTTTTGGGTTCTTACCGTAGTAGTCAAAATAAACAAATGAAACAATACAACCAGTACAACTACCCGTCCGTTTCGGATTTAAATATGGAGGCAGAAACTTCAGGTAGAATGAGTCCTAGTGTTTCATGGACTACTACACATGCCAGTACATCACAGATTGTGACAGAAGCTCCTATACAATCTCCAGGAAATAAATCTCAGATTTTAATTCGAAGTACTTCGACACCAACGAATCCGTTCGTCAACAGTATTCCATCACCACGTGGTGATGTCGTTTTGGGTGCAGAATCGTACTCGTATATTTCAACTGCCACGCCAACCATCACAACTTTGACGCCAACGAGTGCAATGTCAAAGAAAGAAGCCAAATGGGCCGCCAGACAGTCAAGTAGCGGTCACGGAAGTGACAGTAGTGTTATCAGTACAGATATCAAAGAGACAAAAGAACTTCTAGGAAAGTTGGCGAAAACGCCGCAATTCTCGGGAACCAGCAGTGGCTATGAAAGTATGCCAAGGGACAGTGAGGGGACACCTTTGTCTTCTTCTAGTCAAGAATCAGGGAGCGAGGTTGGGGCAAGGAAGGAAGCCAGGGGACGAAAAGGAACGCGGAAGAAAGCTCAGGGTAATTATTTATAACTATCTTTTAATAAACATGTAGAACTATTCATGAATTCTTCATAAATTATGTCTACTTTCATATAATTGAATTATAATCAAAATTAATTGTACAATAATATAAAATAGCAGAACAAAATGATGCTCATTTTTAAAGATGACTGAAAAGGTTTTAAACACATTTCAAACGTACAGTCTGTCCGTAAAATAATGGTTCTGGTCGCGGTTGGGTAGTAGTTAGAATGTCTTACTAAGATCACTGCCGACCCAGGTTCGGTTTCCGGTTGTAATAGCTTGAATAGGAGGTCATGGATCAACTCATCCCTTCATCCCTCCGGGGTCAATAAGTGAATGCCAAGGTTCCAGCATTGGGCTAGCTACTCTTCTTGGATAGCGTTAAGCACGTATATAAATAGTAGTTTGAATAGGATATTTTTAGATAAGTTAAAATAGGATAAAATGCCGTACTTAATAAGATCACGTACACAATGTTGTCTTCAAAAACATTGTATGAAAAAAATTACTTTATAATGTGATGTCTATTTAGTCATGAAGTCATTCATTGATTCTCTACAAATTGTGAGCTTTATTGAAATAAATTTTTATTAATATCTTGACAGTTTTAATTCGTTTGAATTGTTATTAATATTAAAAAAATATCAACTGCAAATAATAATACCAATTTACAGATAATTGTTTTAAAAGTGTGGAATAATAATCTATGTATATATATCGATAATCTTTTTGCCACATTTAAAACCAATGCTCTTTTGTTTATAACTTAACTAAATGGGAAATTATCGATACATAAATGAGTAACTAAAAAAGCGGAATTGATTGTTTTATAAACTATTGTTCTTTTGCTTAAATTTCTTTAAAATATTTTCTTTATTGTTTATAAATCAATTTTATAATCAAATCAATGCTTCAATTAGAAATAAATTATTTATTAAATAAAATGTCTTTAATTATTTTAATGATTTGTTGCGAATAATCATATTTACGAAGGAAATAATTGTTAAGTAGTTAATTACATTATTGTAATGGAAATAAATTTCGCTATGTGTGTGAAGTCATGAAAAAGATTTTTGATAATCGATATAAAATGCTTTATACGAATAAATTTACAATATTATTTCACTTTAAAATATAAGATTTTCAATTAAGTCTGGATTTAACTTGTTTTTGATCTTCATTTTATTTTATAATAGAACTATTTATTTTAATAATATGCTTTTTTTGCATATATTTCTCAGTGTGAAATATATTTCTTCCTTTAAATAAAATGAAAAATGTAAATAAAATAGATTGAGTTATTTAATCATGAGGGGAAAAATTATTTAGTGTTTATTTTTTGTTTCGTACTTAGTACAAATATATTTGTTTAAATTCCCTTGATGCATTTGCAAATTATTTTAATTAAAAAAAAAATCATAAAATAGAAATATTTTTATTTCCCCCAAATAATTGTACTTAAAAATGAAAGATGAATACCAATATGGGAAAAATTAAAGCTGATACAAAAAGCATAATTATAAATCTAGTAAAAAATTTAAACTTTGGTATCTCTTTCTCTCACGTATACTATACCAAATTCTCTAGTGATTTGACTTCCTTCGAAACATAGACTTTTTTCTACATACTTTGAGGAGATGTTAGAGGTTTTTTCCTTTGTGGAGAAGGTAAAAAAAATATAGCGATGGAAAAAAAAAATCTGTATTTAAAGAATATTTCTCTAGAGACTTCGGTTTTGTCGAGAAGATAGAAAGTTGTTTCACACCTTGAAATAAAATAGTGGGATTTGCACAGTTCGATTTTTATTTTGTTTTCTTAAGCTGACATATATCATTTGCTAAATTTCATTTATCTTTTTTTTATTGAATTCTATGCTGTGGAGATGAATAAGCAATTATGCTTTTTTTTGTACTAATTTAGTTTTTATTAATAAATAATAAACTAAGAATCAATCGTATTTTCAAAAACAAATATTTTTGTACAATTAAAAATGCTTTTGCATTTATATTTTTGCTAACTAGTGATGTGTTTCTTTAAATAATTTAAGCAATTAGATTTTTAATGTAAGGAATTCATGAGCAAAAAATAGAAATTTTAAATATGGTTTCTGTTGATACTTGTGATGAACTAAAATTGTAAAATTCTATTTAACATACACGCTATAAAATTGTAGAGTCCCGAAAAAACATTGTAGACTGATTGGTTATTTATTAACGTCACGCTGTATAGCAACACGATGGCTATTGGCGTTAGACCTCATAATTTTGATGCACAATCAAATGACGAAGATGAAACTTGAGCTGGCATGCCAATCTCCAAACCGTGAAAACTACTCCAACGTGAGGACTTGGAGACTCGACAGATTTAGCATGCATTATTCCGCTTCATGGCGGGTATTTTGTGGCATCAGGACTTCAACCCACTATTTGATGGAAACAGCGCGAGCCGCATTCTCGCAACAGAATCACTTGACTATCGGATAAAGAAAAACATCGTAGAAAATTTGTTTAGTGAGAAGAAAAATCAAAGAAGTTCATTGAAGTAAACACAAGGACTGCATACTATATTTTTACTAAACAACTCAAATAATACTTGACAGGATATAATTACCGATATGGACATAAAATAGTTGCATGTACCTTGCAGCAACACATCACAACTTGTTCCCGAGTTTTCAGTATCCGAACTCATCGGATAGTTCTAATTTTAGTTTTCAATTACCGACGCGAACCCCGTTGAAAAAATAATCCGAACCCTTATTAGTGCTTTTAGTGGTGCTAATTTTACAACAGCATATTGTCTAAAGTAATTTAACATTTAAAGTAAATGCAATAGCACAAACTTGATAAATATATTAAACCGAAGCATTAAAAATAAATTTTTATCGTCTTTGTGCTAATGGGATCTTTTCTGCAAACGTTTATACTAGATGAGGATTAAAACAATGATGCAATGATTATCATTATTTCGTCTTTTTAAACTAAGAATGTCTTAAAGCGTGTTGTGAACTAAAATAAACCCGTATTGGAGTGGTGGATTATATTTATGTGTTCTTTTAAACACAAGAGAGAGAGAGAGAGAGAGATGTATTTAATTTGCCTCTTGTAGTTGTGTAAATAAAAGTTTTACTCTTGACAAGTAGTAGTAAACTTTTCTGATCTGTATGATTTGTAATTCTGATCAGGGCTCTCCCTACCAACTTTTAGATTGAATGGGCTTCAACAGAAGAGCCCTATTTACTGCACCTCATTTGATTTATGATTTCTTGAAGATTTTTGATCACGTGGACGAGGTCTAACCTTCGACTAGACCAAGGGAAATAAGCCACAATAACATATGACGAGGGCGCTATCGCGATTATCTCTTCAACTAACACTTTCGGATGTTTTTATAACGTTGTTTGAATCCAAAATTCCTTCCAATAAATGAAACGTTACTTATTGCACTTAATGCACATATAAGCAGAGAAGGGCTTAATTCCGGAGCTGGCAGTTTAGTGCGTGTTGAATACAGTGTGATCAGACGTTGTTTGAATCCAAAACTCCTTCCAATAAATGAAACGTGACTTGCTGGACTTAAATACACATATAAGTAGAGAAGGGCTTAAATCTGGAGTTGGCAGTTTAGTGCTTGCTGAATACAGTACGATTGTGATTGTTTCTTAACGTCGCACTGAGAAGCTACACAAGAGTTATTGGAGACGGACATCGTAATTTTCAATCTCGGTCAAGATGTGGCATCTCCCTCTCCAAGCTTCTACGCCATGCTAATGGTTGGACTTAGGCCTCGACAGATATTAAGGGCATCATTTCCGCTTCACAGCGCATTGATTAGAATATCTGTTTGAGGCCTCGACTGATATTATGGGCATCATCCGGACTCGAGACCGCGACTTGAGGAAAACAACGCGGTCCTTGATTGCGACCACTAGGCTACGGCGGCCACCATAAAGATACTAAACAGAATTTATAGTTTGATAAGAATTACAGTCTTCATTTCATTTACGTTAAATCGGATGTGTTTAGGAGAATACCACACATTACCACATATGAAGTACATATAAAAGTTAATTACTGATTAATTCGTAAACCAGAATAAAATCTTGGTTTCGCCTTTGTGTAACTCTATTCATTTGACTAAATTTGTGATTCTCTAAATAAAGTTAGTGCTGACAACATAATGTGAATAAGTGAAAGTAGACGTTCATAACAATAAGAAACAAATTTGTCTAAGCAATGCATACCTGGGATCGAGACGTATGAGAAAAATGAAAAAAGAAAGGTAATTGATTGGCAAGAAGTGTCGAAAATAAAGAAGGATTGCTGGAGTATACCGGATACAAAGTCAATAGAAAGAAATAAGAGGAGCATTGTAAACAACACTTCAAAATGAATATAATGATTTTTCTTGCTATCGAAAATTATTTACTTACCTAGTGATGGAAAAAATTACAAAAAATTATAATTAAAATATGTTTTGGCTACGTTAGTGGAGTGCTCATGCCCAAAAGTTCATGTTCAGCGCTGTTTCCGGTCATTCGTTGGTTTTGAGTTCTTATGACCCTTCCTGTAATGAGGCTGATGCATGTTAAATCTGTTGAGGCTCAAAGTCCTCACATTGGGTTAGTGAGGTAATCAAGAGAGTCTTTCTTAGTTCATTTTTGCTATTCCAGGAAAAGAATTAGTCAATTTTATTCATTTCAACTATTTTTTTTAATTAATTTATTATATCAAAACAAAGATGCAATTGCCTAAAAACGTATGAACATTGATCATGGATGAGAAAATTTTTGAATCGTATACAAATATATTTACTGCTTGAAAATCAGATATTTATTTCATAGGTTTTTAGCCACTCTAGGGACTATTGTTTTAGTTAACTCGAAAATGTCATACATGACCACATTTAAAAAATCTGTCTTGTTTTTGTGTGCATTTTCGTTGTCTACTTTCACCAGTAACGAACTTAATTTTCAAAAATACGTCATAATAATTTTCTCCTGAATTTTTTATTGGATTGAAATAAAATATATGCAATATATGTCTGATACCTGATTTCACCACTAATGAACTCAATTTTCAAAAATATATCGTAATAAATTTCTCCCAATTTTCTTTCTGGATTGAAGTGAGACTAATATAAAAATTAAATATTTTATTTACTTATCTATTTATGCATTACCTTAAATTATATGTAAATTGGAATCATGATTTGAATGAAAGTTGAAAAAAAATATTATTCAGAAATTTAAGACAGCTGTGAGACAGCCATTTTTTTAGCCAGCTAAGGGGCTGTTGTTTTAGGTGGATCACTTTTCAATTTTTTATCCTTTGTTTAATTTTAGTTACATTTAGCTTAAATATATTCAATTTAATAATGTATCGTTTACTTTAATTTAAACATCGGAAAAGTTTACTATTGTCCATTTCTCGATATTCTATCGTTTTCTTTAATTATTATATTTAATTGAGTAATTTAATAATAATTATAAAAAAAAGTCCATCTTGGGAGTCTAAATCTGTTCTCTGCAAAACTTTTTAAATTTTTATATTTATTTTTGTAGTTGATGTTTTATATCAATGCAGACTACTTTTTATGTCAATTTTTCTTCTTTTATCGTTTAAAGTTTTTTTTTATACTGGAGGAAAAATATTTCGATTTGTTTTATTATTGTTTAGTTTATGTGTATTTTAGATGATATTTTTTGCTCATCTATTCCCAACGAAAACCAAAAATCATTAAAAATATTTAAGTATCCCATTGTACTTCATTACGTAAATGCATGGATATAATAATTCATATTCAAGCATAAGATTAGGTGTTGGAAAACTTCAGCTCACGGATCAATTCCAGACCATCGTTTGTTTTAAATCAGATCCGTGAGTTAATATTTACCAATTCGAAATGATATTTTGACATTTTTGAAAATGAAAACTTAAAATTGTAATGCAAATCTTTATTATTACAAGTAACGGTAATTTACAAAGGACTTTCATTTTGAAAAGTACTAATTTGGAACTCCAATATGATGAAGTATGATCTCAAGAAAAATAATTTTATAAATATTTTTTTGCATTAGGATAAAATTTAACGAATTATGTAATATACTATTATTATTTTGTTTATTGTAAGTGTCAACATGTGCGTATTAATATTATGCAAAAAAAAATCGTTTCTGAATTAAAAAAAAAAAAAAGGAATTTTCGTTATTTTGAGTTTAAAGTTTACCGATCTTGTATTAGACTCTAGTGAATTGGGTATAAAGCACCAATTGGTACAATTACCTTTCGTTACTGTCGCTGTATTATAAGCTACTACACTGGTTATCATAAATTAAGGAAAAATCACAAAAATAGCGATAACTCTTTCAAAAGTAAGCCAAACCGTGCAAAATTTGCATATGTTGTCCACTAAGAGTAGCTGAGTAAAATTGCAATATGCAAATTAGTGACGCTGCACTCGGCTTACGTCATCTGCCTGGAGCATAAAAGTCCAAGTTTGAGAGAAAGCACACAAATTTTACTGTGATTGCGACATTGAAAATCTGAGATAGCCAATTCGTAATAATGACCTCTAGGCATCATTTGCCTGAAGAACTACGATGGAGAGCCATCGGGAGACTAGAGGCAGGGCAGAGTTAATCAGAAGTGGCCAGATGGCTAAATGTGAGTCCATCTGTGGTTCATAGACTTTGGAGGCAATTTCAAACCACAGATTCGGCATCTAGGAGGTTCAGTCAAGGACGGCCAACTGTTACGACCAGTGCCGATGACCGATATTTGACATTAAGTGCACGCAGGAATAGAACCGCTACTCCGACACATCTTAGATCCTCTCTTGCTGCAGCCACCGGAAGGTTGGTGTCAACGTCAACTGTGCGCAGAAGGCTCCACGAAGGTGGTCTGTATGCGAGACGACCAGCCATTTGCGTGCCGCTCACATCACGCCATAGGAGAGACCGTTTGCAGTGGGCCCGACAACATGTCCACTGGACGTCAGATCAATGGAGGCCTGTTCTCTTTACGGATGAGTCCAGGTTTAGTCTAGAAAGTGACAGTAGACGTTATTTGATATGGAGAGAACCTGGGACCCGTTATCATCCATCAAACATCCGTGAAAGAGATGCATACGGAAGAGGCAGTGTCTGTGTTTGGGGAGGCATATCCTTAGGAGGGCGCACAGACCTCCATGTCTTTCCAAGGGGAACCGTGAATGCTCAGGTTTATCGAGACAACATCCTTGATGCTTATGTGCGCCCATATGCCGGGGCGATTGGTGATTGCTTCCTGTTACAGGACGATAATGCAAGACCACACAGAGCTCGCATTGTTGATGATTATCTTCAACAGGAAACAATTACGCGCATGGAGTGGCCAGCTCGATCCCCGGACTTGAATCCTATCGAGCACGTTTGGGATGCTCTAGGGAGGCGTGTATCTGCCATCAATCCGCCCCCTCAGATCCTTGCCGCGCTTGCATCTGCTTTACAAGAGCAATGGCTCTCACTTCCTATTGAACTGATAGACCGCATAATTGAAAGCATCACACATCGCTGTTTGTGCTGTATTGCTTCTAGAGGCAATCATATTCCATATTAAAGGTACTTTTTCTATTGCAAACCGATACTTCCAATTTGTTTATTTTATACATGTGCTAATTTCTATACTACTATTAATGTCTGATAATTTCTTTTTATGTTGTTTAATACCTTACTATGTGTTGTATATTGTGGGTAAGTTTCATAAAATTCCATGTGTAATTTCTTGAGTTATTGCGATTTTTGTGAATTTTCCTTAATTTATGATAACCAGTGTATATTAATATTTTTTGCATATTTATTTATTTAATTGAGGTTCTATTTGAATACCATTTATTTACTATTGGATATAGAGTGTTGACTGGAATTACTTTTCTTTACAGTCTTTGCATTATAAGTTACTGAATTAATCATGTTTGCATATTTATTTCAGTTCTATATGAATCCCATTTATTGACAATTAGGCACTAAGTTTTGATTGGAATTCCTTTTCGTTACAGTCCTTATATTATGATTTTTTATTTCTAATGACAGATTATAAATAGTTACAGCAAAAAAAAAAAATTACAAAAGAACAAAACACAAAATAGGAATCAGAAGTGCTGCAACAAAGTTCATTAATCCAATATGTCTCTAGCTTCCCAGTAAAGTTCAGAAAGAAAAGACTTTCGAAGCACAGGGCAGTGGAGCAGATGAGCGGAGTCCATATCCTCACCAGAGCTGCACAGAGTGCTAGCCGGGGAAGGAGAAATTTTGAATCTAAAAAGATGTTCTTGTAAGCAATCATGTTCGGTGGCTAGGTGGAATTCAGCGACCGCTCTATGTCTTAGGCAATTACTCAATTTAGAGACGGTATTCTTCCAAGCCTTGTGGGATAGACGATTGGAAAGGTCTTCCTGAGCATGGGCTTTGATAGATTTTTTAACAACAATTTTAATTGACAGAGAGGCAAAGGGCGAGAAACATTCTGCTTAATCAAGGCACCCCTCTAAACCAAATAGTCCACTGTCTCATTACCTGGGACCCACAGTGGGCAGGAACGCAATGGAAGACAATATTTTCCTAATAGAAGCCAGGCTCTCGAGGTGATGACGACAGTAAAAAATGTTCTGCGTTGGGGATGTTCATCAAATACAGTGGCTATCAGCGCAACCTTTGTATTGCAGAGGACAACAGCTCTTGTGAACTTATCCAGGTGGTGGTGTAACTGGGATAGGGCTGTGCTAATCGCAGCAATTTCTCAGTCAAATGCAGTACCTCTCCCCACAGGGATGTAGAAAGAAAATATTTCGGTGAAAACTCAGGCACCTGCGTTAAGGTCAATCCTCAGGAGAGACCATGCTGTAAAAATCCGAAGTCCTTGTATTATAAACTACTGCATTAATAATATTTGCATATTTATTTAATTGAAGCTCTATTGAAATCTTATTTACTGGTTTTGGGTACAAAGTATTAACCAGAATTACTTTTCGTGACAGTCTCTGCGTTATAATTTATTATATAAATAACATTTTCATACTTATTTATTTAATTCATGTTCTATTTGAATCCAATTATTGATTAATTTCTTATAATTTTGTTTCCGACCAAAGGTTCAAGCAAAAGAAGTCGTTCCGTTCCTGCCCGACCTCCAGTGAACACAAGCAGTCCAACATGGCAACAGCAGCAGCAGCAGCAAGCCATGGCCAGCCCTATCTCCAGACAGCAGATTCGGGGACGATTAGTTAGAGATCTTCACGATCCAACATTGTGGAAGTCAGAGGAGGATGTTTGTTGCACTAGTCTTTTGTGTTGTCGTCTTCTCGACTTTTATTGAGTGTTTGATCTACCTCCAGATGTTAAGTGACACGTGACAGCATGACTTGAAATACATGATATGAATGTTGGAGAAAGAACGGCATGACATAAATTTGTACATTCCTGCCACAACAATAATATAATTTATTTAAACGAAAATTAATTAATCGATTAATGGTCAGAAATTATTAATTCCCCCTCTTATTTATTCGTCGAGATAACCAGAAATAGTATTAAAAAATGGGAAATAAATATGTTACTCTTGTCCAGTAATTTATTCAATTGTTATACCATTTTTAGTGTCAGTTAACTTATCATTTAATTCAATCACTTTTTTTCAATAAAAGTCTAAACAGACTTATTTATTTCACGTTTATATTTATAAAATTATTAACTGCTCATTATACACAACTTAATTTATTTTTGAAACATAATGGAATATGTTTAATTTTTAACATCGTGAAAATTGTATTATATATATATATATATATATATATATATATATATATATATATATATATATATATAAATTATATTATTTATATTTTATCCTTACGTTACTGTTTCGAGCGCATGGAATTAGTAGTGCACACCAGACAAAGATGCCTGAATTACATTAAACGTTTTGGAACACTTCACTGAAATAATTATTACCATAAAAAAATTTCATTAAAGAAGAAAATGACAAAAACGAACGTCCTGTTACCGAATTAAAACATTAAAATGATCAAACCAGCATTCCAAGGCGACGTTAAAAGCACACTTCATCGTCATTATCATCAGATATTAATGAAATTTATATTTAGGATACGAATTTTATACCAACTATAGAAAGATAAAAGTTTTCTTTTTAAGCTACATCATTCGATTCTGAGAGATCTCTGAACTTTCTTTACATTGGCTAATAATAAACCTAATTTCAGAGTTTTATAACTTGATAAAATTTCAGCGTAATTAGTTTAAAAAACGAATTGTACATAAGAATCCATTTCTAAAAACATTTAAAATATATTTTTTTTAAATAACAAATTTCATTTGAAAAAAATCTTACATACTAGTTTCAATCTTTTCAATAAGTTTCTTTTACTAATTAAATAATTATGCATTTTATAATAATAAAACCATAAAAGAAGTATTTTAAAAGTTTAATTATATATAGATATGGTATACTAGTTTAAAGCAGATTTTATATTTAATAAATATTATTTTCTGCATTTACCTTTTTTTTCATTTGATGTAGTTTGAAAATCTTTGTTTTGTTTTCTTTTTTTTTTGTTCTTTTGAGGCGATATTTGGTGTTTTTAATGACATTTTTTCTAGTGTTCATAAACCTTCGTTTATGTAGAATTTCCAGTTTTAAAATAAGACTAAAAGTTTTAAGATCAAGAAGTAGAAAAAAATTCTAATTGTAAATGATATGAGAAATAATTTTTCCTTACGTTAGAAATATGCATTGATTGCTAATGATAACTAAGCATGAAGTATACATTTTAAAATGTATAATGACCATTTTATGCAATCCGTGAAATAAAAGTCATTAAAATTTCAAAATTGATACAAAATATTAAAATCTCAATAAAATAATTTAACAGCTTTATAAAAACTAATATGGTATTTGACATCTGCAAAACGAATCTATTTTCATCCAATATGAAGGAATTGTTGATAATCGTGTATAAGCATTAGAATCCAATGGAATTTTTAGAGAACTTAAAAAAGCGACGTACGACGCAAGATTTAGGAAAAGAATATCTAATTTATTTACAGAAACATAGATGGAAATTGACGCATATGCGTTATAGACTCTTGTTGTAATACAAAATCGTTTGCAAAGAATTTAACAAAGTTTTTAACATGTTTCAAAATCATTTCTGCGTATACAGGTGATAAAAACAAAGTTTTACTCAATTTAATAAAAATAAAAACAATTTTTTCATATTCGAAGTAATACTGTTAAAAGGTTTAAGACATCACATTTTTATTTTATCTTGTTCTTACATGATGTATTTCACTTCTTGTAACTGTGACATCATTCTTCAACTTAATAAAACTAGTTCTTTTTTTTTTATCTCCTTTTTTCCCTCGAAGTAATTCGAAAACTCTTTCCGTTCGCTTTCCCATAAAGCGATGTCAACGTCAAGAACTCCTCCATTTTATTGATTCCTTTTGAGATTCATTCTTACTCGGTGTTCTCAATCAAACTTTTAGTCAATAAGCAAAAGTCTGTCTTTCCATGATATCGTTACCTAGAAACGCAATTCAATGCACTTAGCTCGCTGCAGATGTTCGTTCGTGTGATTGATTGCACTTTCTCCCAACCACCCGTGATTGGAATTACATTGGAACAAATGGAAACCATCTCTAAATCAAAAGCATTTCCTTGTGGATTACTTGACTAAATTATCCAAATTACTCCGCATCCTAGTTACGGCCCTCCGAAGAACTGGCAAGGATTCGAATTCTTCTCCGTTCGAGAATTCTGCTTTGATTTCGTAATGTTTATATTTAATTTCCTTGAGCGATAAAATTGGCACGAATCCAAGTTTCTGACGAAAGCTTGTTGCAATTATGCCACACGCGTTTGTTAGTATCGCTGATTAAGTTAGTGTTCAGCGAGAAACTAATATAATTCGTTGGGCTGGAAAACGCATTGGGAAACTTCCAAATAGGTTCAATTTATTTCAGAAGTAAAAATTTTTTTCCCTTTTAAACTATGTAATTTTGTTATGGTACAAGAGCATTCAGTGCATTTTACTTTAGTCATTCGTAAGTGCTATTTTGTTTTATGAGAATTAATTTTTTTATTGTAAACTATAGGGTCTTTTAAAGTTAAAACAAAAAATTTTATCACTAATGATATATTAGATTTTATTTTAATTTTGTAAAATTATCTTTCTTTTTAAGCCGTGTAATTTTTTATGGTATTAGAGCCTTAATTTTATTTTATTATAGTTATATGTAAGTGCTATTTTTAATGCGATTTTGTGTTTATTCTTTTGGTGGAAGTAAACAATTAGATTTTTCAAAGTTAAAACAAAATTGTATCTAATAATATATTTTTTTTATTATTTTAATTAAATTTCACAAAATTATCTTTCTTTTTAAACTGTGCAATTTTGTTTTGGTATAAGAGTACACAATATATTTTACTTTCGTTTTCTGTCAATGCTATTTTTTGATAAGGGTCCGTTTTTGGTGATTGAACTATTATTTCTTTCAATTATCATAAAAAAAAACCTTTCCATTTTGGTAGATTTTCAAGTTTATTTCAATTTGTCAAAATATCTTTCATTTTTAACTGTGCAACTTCGTTATGGCATAAGAACCTTTAATACATTTCACTTTAATTATAAAAATCTCTAGTTTTTTCGGAGCCCATATTTCTTATGGTGAAAGTAGACTATTGGACCCTTCAAAAATAAAATATGTATATATCTCCAAATATATCTTTCATTTTATTTTAATTAATGAAAATTACCTTTATTTTTAAATTATGTAGTTTCGTTATGGTATGAGAATTCCAAATGCATCCTACACCATTTAAATCTAAGTACTATTTTTACGCTAGTCTACTTTCTTTTTGGTGATTGAACAATTGTATCTTTCAAAAGTTCTTAAAAAAATATCCTTATTGATATTTTTAATTTTATTTTAATTTATCAAAATTACTTATTTTATTTTTAATCATATCACTTTATTTTCCCACAAAAATCTTCTATGCATTTACTTTAGTTAGGCATTTTGCTTATTTTTTATGGAGCCTATATCTCTTTTGATGAAAGAAAGCATCAGTAGAAATTTAACGTCTCTTTCAAAAGTTTTTAAAAAATCCGTCTCTCTATAGATATTTTAATTTTATTTTAATTTGTCAAATTTAAAAATTGCCCAAATTAATTGCCAAAAGAGTTAGCAATTTTTTTTTAAAAAAAATAGACTCACGCAAAGAGCAAAATGAATAATTTCAAAATTAATGATTAAATCTCCCAAATATTTGGGAATTTTTAGCATATAATCCAACTTTTCATACAGACATATTTGATTTCTCTATGCTGCAATACAAGATAAAACAGTGTACTTTTTTCTTCAACAAAGTCTATTAAATTTATTGTATAACTAATTTATATCAGTTCCATATTATGTTTAGTAAAATTATGCAATCTTTTAACACTATACTACCCTACTATTATCATTTCTGAAACATTTTAGTTAGGAAAATCGATTTTGCTTTATAATATTGAAATATTTCAATATTCTCTAATACTTGATATCCGTATCTTAAAGATATCATTGATAATATTTATTCTTTTTTCAGAAGTATTAAATCTTAAAAATTTTCTTAAATGTTTTTTGATAAGAACAAATTAAATATCATTTTGTGTCAATTTAACATCATGGCATCTTTACGGCATCATTCATTTCTTTTACTATTGTGAGAGATCGACTTAATTTTCTATCATCTCAAAAAAAGCCATCATTATTCTAGCTGTAAATACGAGTATAACATTATGCAAGCCATGTCATTTCCATTCGCCAGATTTATCTTATCTCATAATTCATGCTATCTTCCAAATACATCATCAATCACTTCCAAAAGATATATATTATCTGTATAAAAATTAATATAAAATCATTTCCACGTAATGTATTAATATATCATCAAGAAGTCACAAATCATTTCCAGTTTCCAATGCCATACGTTATCTGATAAACATGTCTATTCACTTTAGGATTATTACTATGCAGCCAAACTTTTTATTATTCTTTTAATTCTCCAACATCATGATACTCACAATTCCTCAGAAAAAGAAAATAACCCAAATCTCCTCTCCAACGTCATATCATCGGAAGAACATTTCAGACTTTCTTCAGAACTCTTGAAATCCCAAACCGTTCTTCAGTTCTTTGCAAAATGGTACGCACTGCTGTATATGCATTTACAGTCATCTGTTCTGTCGAGTCACCTATATCCTACTATCCATTCTGTACGACTTCCACCTGTCACTCTTAATTGTGAATTATTTGAACTTGCTAACATAATGAGCTTAATGGTTTTTTATACAAATCACTTGTGCAAAAGAAGAAAAAATAAATAAACGAAAGAAGATAATTAACTGGACATTGGATCGGCTGTTCTCTTTTTTCTTTTAAAAAAGTGATTTGAAACTACGAAGTTGTGTGAACTGGTTGAAAGACTTCAAAGACATTTTTTCCTATTGCACATAGCCGTTGTGAAAGACTTCATTTAGATTTATTTGTAAATTTCCCTCTCCTTATCCTCTAGATGCGCCCTTAAAGTTTGTATGCACAGAAAATAGAGAATGAGAGACTTTGTTTCCATCGCTTCATTTCAGGATGTGCCATAAAAAAAAGGAAACATTTTGCAGTGGACTATCTATTGTATAAATTAACTTACTGAGTAAATTAAAACTTGTGAATAATTCAAAGTGTGAGTTGTGTTTTGTACTTGTGTTTATATTATTTGTCTATGAGTGGTTTTATCACATGGTATTATGTTTTTTAATAACTTATGATTTCTAAATGATATGGTGAAGTAAAAATTAAACCTAGAGGAAGATTAAAATTAATTTTAAGATACAGTTTAACAATTTTTTCTAACTTTCAAAATAAGACACCAAACTATCTCAAAATTCAAAATACATCTAATATCGCTTGGAAAACTGTAAAGATAAGGTTTGACCAAATAAAATCTTAATAGTGCCAAAAAATCGCCAACTTTGGCGTGCACCCTGTGTAACACCCGGTCGACCCGGACGTTATCTTGTGCCATCACTAATATCTAATATTAAACACTACGACACCAATAATTACAGAACCACTAAAACAACTTTCAACATTTATTAATATATATCTACTATGACATTAATAATAGTGCTCTCCAGGTTAAGTTTACTAACACTTTAATTCAACCCTATCTCTTATCAACTGCAACTCCGAATCTGGAACAACTGCTGAAAATACTAGAACAATTCTCAATCCGAGCGATTTACACTCGGACCACAATACTAATCTGTAAATCCAGCTCTCTATGCTATAGCACTTAGATTCCACCTCCTCTCACTACAACGCCTCTCTGATCCTCCTTCAGCTACTCTACTGTTTCAGATGGAGTTTATATACTTCTTAATTTAACCGCTTCACTTCATTCCTAACTGCTTTGCATATTACGTTCTTCATCACGTTTCATATTTGGTTGGGCAAAGGTTGTTTAGCGAAAGCAATCAATCTCAATTGAAAGTCCCCAAGGTTAGTGAAGAGAAACCGCGAATAGCCCAATGTCACACCTGTATTTGATCTCAAGTCAGAAAAGAAAATTAATTTTGTTGCTACATATATTTTTATCTAAGATAATTGTTTTTATAAATTATATTACATTATGGTGGTAGACCAAGTAATTTGGTTAACTATAGGTAAAATAGACCAATACAATGATATATATATATATATATATATGAGTGTGTGTTATAATGTGGTTTATGTAAACATAAAGTATAAATAAAACTTAAAAGCAAAGCTAAAATTACTTAAATTTTGGAAAGAATTGTAATAAGACCTATTGAAGACAAAGAAAGTCATAAAACGGAATTCAAATAATTTAAAATGCGGTAGTTTCTGAAAGGTATGGAGGTTAAATGTGTTTTATGGATTTAAATCATCCCATTCAGAAAATTACTTTATACCATCATAGTGGACACTGGAATCAATTAAATTAAAATACAAACAGATCATAAAATTGCATTCGAAAAGAAAAGAAAACTTACTAAAGAATGATACTATAATTCAAAATTAACCTTAATTTATTACATTGTAACTATTTACAATTTCAAAAATTTCTAAAAAGGTGTATAAAATATTAAATTAAATAAACTTATTCTAAATCATCGAGAGCTTTAATGCGTCTAAATATAATTTGAAAGCAATATTAAATTTTACCATTAAAATTATTAACCTTATGTTGAACGAAATTAATAACAGTGTGCCGAACATCAAAGCTGGATTTGTGCAATAAATAAGCAATAGAAAAGAAAAGGCATGAGCCAATAGAATCAGTTCTGACATTTTGGCACTATTTTTAAGTAAATTAATCTAAAAATTGTAAAATGTAAAGCAGCTTGAACTAAAGGAGAGAAAACGAATTATAGCAATTATACAGGTATCTTTAATAATTGACATATAAATAAAGCTAAATGAATTGTTAACTTTTAACAGATAGGAAATAGTGTCAGATTTCACAAGCAAATTTTTTTAATCTACATGAAGTATAAAAAACAAAAATTTAACTCTTCAAGGCTTAATTTCAGAAGTCAAGCGCTGAGAGAAAATAAGAGTTAGTTTACTCAAAGCAAAAATATGTGAAAAAAAAATCTAATAAACAAATAACAATCTAAAATACAAATAGAAATTATAATTAACACTGTGATTATATTCAAAATATTCTCATTATGAATGGAACAATATTTATTATGAATTGAATTCAACATCTGAAGATATTGTATGAAATTTAGCATTTGTGAAATTAATGACATTTATATTTGTCTGATATTTCCAATATCTTAAAATGTTCATCGCTTAAATTAAAATGAATGTTTCCAAAAATATAATGAGCAAAGAATAAATAAAAAATGTCAAAGCAAAATAAAATATTAAAAATGAAGCTGTGACTTTCTGAAAGTAATGATATCGAAAATTAAACCAAAATCTTCATTTTGCGAATTTAAATTCAAAATTTATAACTAGCTTTGAATTGAGCTTTAACACATTAAGTTTTAATGAACAGAAAATGTCGAAATAAAATAGTTATTTTTTATTTAGTGAATTGAAATTAAAAATTTACACGCATAAAATTTTTAAAAAAATGTCAAAACCAGATAAGATATTCAAACCGAAGAGGTAATTATTTGACAGTAGCAATGCCATTACATTATTAAATAAGTAATAAACTTCTTTTAGCGAAATTAAAATGTAAAAGAACAAAATAATGTATTTCTGTGAGTTACCTGTGTCTTTCAAGGCATAAAAGTGACCATCGCTTAAATTTTTGCACCGATATTTAATTTTTTGATGGTTTTAATTTGTTCTGTAAAAATAGAAAAGTAGTTTTTCCATAGAGGAGAAGATGAAAACAAATTATTATGAGTTCAGATACAGTCTATATCTCATAGGCCATAATTCCTGGGGCTCAACATGTCAGTGTGATATCTTTCATATGATAGGTAGTTGCTACCATTTATATATCGTGGATGAATACTTGAGCTCTCTTAAAATGATTGGTCATGTAATTGTCAACTAACTTCCGAACATCTGCACAGATTTTGAAACCCGTTATGAACTAAAATAGAAAAAAAAATGTAACTATAATAGAGATTAAATAATCATCAAAGAGCAAGCCAACAGGTAGCTTAGAACTGAATTAGAAAGTATGATTATCTCAGGCGAAGCAATTCACTAAAAGGGACAAATAAGAAATTTCATTTTGAATTGAAACAGAAAATTAAGCAGAGCTAGCTTTTAAGAAATTTCAAGTTGAATCGAAAGAGATGAGATTAGTAGAAATGAATACTTAGAATAAATTGACTAATAAAATGTCAAGAAAATTAGTTAAAATGTCAACAGGCAGCCTAAGATCTTAAAATAAATAAAGTGCAATTATTTTTTTAAAGTTTCGTTAAAGCAGTAAATCAAAACTTGTGCTTGCAACAGTTTCAATACTGAAAACTGCTGCCAAACTTAAAAAATAATTTTTCAAAGAATTATTTTCATGCTTTTTCAAATAATATTTATTTTGAAATGATGTTTCATTCGAAATAGAATAGTAATTATTTTACAAATTACAAATGCAATCGTAATAATTCTCTTAAAAGAACAAATAGATAAAAAAAAATCAACATCAAATAAGTTTTTTGGAGAAGATGCACTGTGACGTCATACATGAAGTAAATGAAATTTAAAATAAAACCTTACAAAACCTTAAGTGAAAAAAAAAAAAATCAGCTTTGTGATGCAAACTATTAGTATTCATAGATTATTTGTATCAAATTTCATGATCATGTGTCTTGTATTCTTTCCGCTACACCACCGACAAAAGTTTCAAATTCAGAAGAATCAATTAATAAGACAACTTTTAACAAAATCATTTGCCTTTTTTATTTTTCATTCTGTTGCAGCGATAAGCAATAAAAAAATGCATACTTTTATTTATAAATGGGATTATAAACAATACTAAATTTTTAAATAATATTAATTATACAAGTTTAAAAATACTCTTAATCTTTTGCGAAAATGATATTGATCAACAATACAATTGAACTTCTCAAATTATGAAACATATATGGGATAGAAACAAAATATCTTTATTATTATGACAAAAGTTGTTACCTATTTTTTCTGCTACAATATATTTTAAAAGTAGAGAGATATAACGATATATTTAATCTAATTGGGGGAAAATAACATATTGAAATAATAGTGGAATCTCTTTTTTTAATCTTATTTTCGGAGCACGTAAGGGAATTGCACTAATATTTTATTTGTTTTAGATAAATAGAAAGCTTTTCCATTCTTATAAAAGGCGTAAATCGAGTGTGAAATTCTACAGTCACGCTTTGTTCTCAAGAGACTATTTCAACTACTGCAAAAGTTCTTTTTTGCTACAGTTATATATATTTTTTCAAAAATACTTTTCTTTAGGAAAGCTGTATTTCCCCACACAGCTTTTGTTTTGAATTATAATCTGTATCGTTATTTGACTCTAAATTAGATATAAGTTAAAATGTATCTTTTGAAACGCTTAATTTTTTTATATACAAAATTATTTGGAATGAATAAAATGAGTTGATCTTATTTTATTCTTATTTTTCCCCCTCTGATTACGTCGAACTTATTTTATCCTCATTTTCTTAAAACTATACAGATGTATATTTTTATTTATTGTTATTTAATTAACAATGTTGTAGAAGATTTCCCTTTGCCTCAAACGGGTAGCGATTTTTGTGCGGAACGAGATTTGCCCGCATGTGACGCGTACATTATATTTTCAAAGTTCACGTTACTGATTATCACGTATAATTTATCCTAGTTTACTTTTTGATTCATAGATGGAATTACTGATTCATTGAACAAACTTTCTCGATTTTTGTTGTGTTTCTGTTTTAATTCTTTGCGAAATGCAAGGTTTCGTTTAGGTGTTGTATATTATGGTTCTTGAAAGTTTTGTTTAAGTAAGCTTTTGATAATACTAGTAGTGACTGTGGAAATTTTGATTCTGACGATGATAGAGTAAGTTTGGATGTAAATTTCGAGAAGACTCAGACATTTTGCCCCAAATTGATGTAAAAATCTCCTCCAACTGATCCACCAAGGTTTCTATTTCTTGACTCTGCATCAATTCGCATGAACCATTCATACATTGAATGAAAAGTTAGATTATGTAAAATAAGTTTACTATTCGTGCCAGTTTGTGTGAAAACTTAAAGGGTAATGATAATTTTTATAATTCTATTTATGTCATTGATTTTGGGTCAATAAATGATTTGTTACTCATATTTAGTCCATAAATGCAACATTATTTTTACAATTTCGTCAATAGAAAAATAGTTATTTTGGAGATTGAGTTTTTGAAATTTCTTGAACTGCAAGGTGGTTAAAATGCACGCATGTTTTAATTTAGGTCAAAGGACTGTATACCTATTAAGAATATTTTTGCTCGAATTAAAATTTGCAAATTTTAATGAATATTTCTCACTTTTCAGTAAGAGGCGGCCACTCAAAAAGTGTTTCATATCTCTCGTGTTTTACCCATTTATTTTCATAAACACAACCACACAGAAGCACAATCACCAAGAAGAAGAATACACAAAAGCAATATTTTACAATAAACTATATTATATTAATTTCAATTTGTTTGGATCATACTACAAACTCCAAAAGAAGACACGAAATGTTCCATCATATTTTTCTAATCTCTGCTACAAATCTGTCATGGAATCAGATGTATCAAATGATTTATTTAAAGGACTGTGACGTATTTTTTTACTGAACGACTTATAAGAAAAGAATAAAACAAATCCACTTAAAATATTTTAAAATTTTAATGTGTAAAAGCATTAATAATAGCACGCTCTATATGACATGGTGAGTTTCAACAGTTCTATCAGTAATAAAATTTTAAAAAAAATGTTTTTTAATATTGCTTCTTCAATAAACTCTTTTTTGCCAAGTAAAAATTCCTTTCTCCATTCCGTTGATGATGTTGCGCGTGTAACAATTAGCCTTTCTGAAATAAAATGGAAAATCATTAAATACAATCGCTTCTAATGAACAATTCAGCTTATGTTTTGTTGATTTTGATTTTGTTAAGTACTTTTCTGTAAGACATCAGATGAATACTAATTTAAATCCACGGTTCTGGAACTCAAATTTCCCAAACTTATAAACAGAAACTTCTAAAAGGTACGCCGATCATATTTCTATAGATTTTGATAATCAAGACGAGTGTTTTGGAAAGTACCGTGATAGGTTTGAGAATATACACAGATCCGTTGTTTAACTATGCAATTTTGGTAACTGATTCATCTTCGATGAGAAAAAAATACAGTTATCTTATGCGAAGTTTAAATAGTCTCAGTTTTTTTTTAAAATTAAAAGCAATGCAACTCATAGTTTTACATTGAAATATCTATATATTTAGGAACCGTAAACTCTTGACTATAATACCCACACGTGTATAATACGCATGCTTGATATAGCATAAATTTTTGGAAAAATTTAAAATTCGAATATAACAAGCTCCCATAACTTTTCAATATTTTATTTAAAAATTGTACAAGTATTTCTTAACATAATTGAAATTTTTAATGAAAAGAAACGGAAAAGTCAAATTTGATAGAAAAAAACTTAAATTTTAACACAAAATAAGCAATACTGTCAAATTATCGGTCTTAATCACTTTCTATGGAACACAGCTAATCTATTGTTGCTGCGTCCAAGTCATGACTATTGGTGCCGTCGTAATATGCGACATGTACTATAAGTTCCCGTTTGTGTAAAAGAATACCTGCGTAGCATGCGTGTTACTACTATCTCTTACTGCTGCACATTCGTTGTTAAATGTTTGAACATAGTTTTTAAAAAATTTTACCCGAGAAAAATACTCACCCTCATTTTTACTGATCAAAATGTGGGAAAAAGTACGTATTATAGTCAAAATTTTTACTTTTTTATGTGATGATAACCTCATTTAAAAACATAAGTAATTATTTTCCAGCTCTTAAACAATAGTTGTACATAGGTCAGTGAGAAAGTTAGTTGCACTACTTCGGAAAATTTGTCAGTCAAAGGCTATTTTGATGAAACTGTGTGGCAACACTTCAGACATTTATCTTTATCGCGTGACGTAGCGGCTTTCACGAGGGTATTTTAGTTTTTCCGATAATCAGTCTTAAACATGTCTCGACAGCAGCAAGTGGCGTCCAATTTGGAAATGCGTGCAGTGATTCCTTTTTTGTGGGCGAAAAGGTGTAATTACTCTGAAATTTATCGGCCGTCGCATGAAGTGTCTGATGAAAATGCAATGTCACGTCAAGCTATCGCGAAGTGGTGCGACATGTTTGAGAACGGACGTAAACATATTGGCGACGCTGAGCATGAGGGAAGACAATTAACTGCAACAAATTCTGAAATCACTGATCTCATGTTGCAAAACAAGCGTGCAGACTGAAAAATTTTAGATGGGAAGTGTGGGATCACCCTCCTTATACCCCAGACCTTTCACCTTCTGACTTTCATGTTTTTGTTCCCATGCAAGAACTTTCAAAGCGACGACACAACTCGGATGACGAGGTGAAAGTTGCAACCCAAGAATGGTTATCGGGCATTGGACGGGATTTCTTTGCAGAAGGCATCGAAAAACTTGTACCACGCCTCGACAAATGCTTAAATTACGGAGGCAATTACGTTAAAAAGTAGGTTTTGAATGATCTTTAAGATACAAATAAAGTTATTGTAAAATTTATATACTGTTTTGCTTTTTTCAAGCAGTGCAACTAATTTTTGACTGATCCTCGTATTTTCATTTGTAAATCGTGTACTTACCTTAGTGCTCAGTTTGAATGAAATCCACTACATTTATTTATAACTTTGAAAATTTGAACAATACTTATAAACATACCATTCTATAATCATTATAATTTCAAAGTTTAAATTTTAAAAATATAATAAATTTTATGAAATTTAAATTTTTAAAAACTTTATGATTTAAATTTTCATAAATTGTATGCAAATATTGGCCTACATCTAAATATATTGATTACATATTACTTGAAAATTATGTTCACTCTATAGAAAATAACTTCGAAGAAAATGTACCCGAATCCTAAAATAAAGGGGGGGGGGACATTTTTTGAGGAAACTATCTGTGGACTAATCTATGGATATTTTCCTCTAGGATGCGAGCGTGGAATATGCGTTTATAACTTTTTATTCCAATTTTTGAACATTCTATTTATCAGCATTAATAATGGCTATACGGAATCAACGAAACGCCCTCTATTTCTTAACTCCAAAATAAGAAAATGAAGCATTTTAGTACTTCAGATACCTTAAGCGCAAGGATACAAAATTGCTAACTTTGGTAT
Organism: Nephila pilipes; assembly: GCA_019974015.1. Taxonomy (NCBI): domain Eukaryota; kingdom Metazoa; phylum Arthropoda; class Arachnida; order Araneae; family Nephilidae; genus Nephila; species Nephila pilipes. Next base: position 51,794 of record BMAW01023839.1, on the reverse strand, counting down.
TCGAAACAAAAGGGGGAAAAAACCACCGATTTTTTTATTTTTTATTTATTTATTTATTGCCAGAATGGAACGATATACTGAAAAATAAGTTTTGCGTGTTGAGTTGTATGTTTGCAGATAAGATGGCCACTTTATTCTTCTGTTTTTAACCCAAATGACTAATTTTTGTGAGTCTTTGAAAGATACGCCGTATCAATCAGTGTTGGGTGACCTGAAGTTGTAACTATTGAATAAAAGTTTTGGCAACAATATTAGGCACATTGAAAAAAAAAAAAATAGTTTAAGAGCTTTGGATTGACATTTTGCACATAAATCATTTAAGAAAAGTGATATAATGTGAACATTTTTTTTATAAAATTGAATATCCATTTAAATTTCTTGAATTTTTGAATATTTCATTAATTTAAAGTTAATTTTTGCCATAATACTAAATCTAAAGACTACGGAAGTTGCATACTCATATATTCGACTTGATGATCTTTCTCTATATCTCGCTAACATAATTTATAATATTCTGGAATTATAAGTTTATTGGGACATCCTGTGATTGAAAATATAAATAGTATCTTTTAGAATATTCAAATATTTTTGTGATTCTTTTGGCTTTTTTTAAATTCTCACAAAATATTTATCACATTTAATATGTAGAATAATTTTTCATTCACAATTCTGTAACCCAAATGTGGTTTCATTGTATGTGAGTGTATATTGGTAACACATCGGATGAAACATCAGCTAACAGCAGCTCTCCCTCTGTAAAATGCTCGTAAAAACACCCTACATAGTACACCACTGAACTGTAAGTAATCAGTGCATCTATTTGGCAGTACCATTAATTAATTACAAACTCTCAACGGATCGTGATGAAGGTGATGCCAAACCATTACCTCCATAAATGAAAATCTGACAAAATGACCAATGATAAACACTCGTTGTCAAGGCAACCGTGAAAGGGGTGCCTCCCTAAAGCGTAACAGCTTCCGCCATCGAAAGATACTAATGCACAACTAATTTGGATTTTATTCGAATGAGAAGTCAGTGTGGAATGGTCAATTCATTTGTCTTTTGTTGAAACTCTTACCGAGGAATTTTAATTATCATCGCGTATTAAACGAAGTATTAAAGCATCTAAATGGAAGATTGCAGAAACAGACGGTGTTAATTTGGAATCTTCAAGCTATTGTTTTTATTGAACTAAGTACATACAGAAATCAGCTCTATTGAAATAACGCTATTATTCCGTAGAAAATAGTTTCTCGTTCAAAATAATATTTTGCTGGTAGTTTTTAACGTATTAATTGAAATTCATATTAAAAACTGTTTAATTGTTCTAACAATCAATATATTTTTCGAATTCTGTATTAACAGAAATACGAAAACAGCAAGAGTAGAAAATTTGGTTTAAATTCATGATTCTGAAAGCGGTAGAGAGAATGTTATCTTTGTTTAGCATGTAATTTTGTTCTTGATATGCTGTTTCATGCTACATAATGATTCAGAGTCAGTCACGCTTTCCATCATAGTCCAGAAATATTTATTTTGTAGTAAGTTAAAAAGATTTATTTTGCTCATATCATCATTTCGGGTTTGGATTTCATCCTTCCAAATAATGTCATGTAGTGAGTCGAAGTCTGTTGGAGCTTTAAGTCTCCAAGATATGACGTGAATATGGACAGTAGGATGCCAGTTCAGGTGTTGTCTTTGTCATCAGACAATGTTTCAAAAATACGAGCTTCATGTCAAATTGACATTTTTGAGAAATGAGAGCCACATGGTCAAATGACAAATTTAACAACTGACACATTTAATAATTAATTTTTTAATTGACAAATTTAATGATTATTTTTTTAATTGAACATTTTAATGATTAATTTTAATTGACAAATTTAATGATTAATTTTTAATTGACAAATTTAATGATTCTTTTTTTAATTGACAAATTTAATGACAATTATTAATGACAAATTTTTGACTAAGAAGATAATAATTAAATTCATATAAAACCTTTATCATCGTAGGGCATTCTAATTCAATTACTGTATACTTTCCCCCTTAATCTCTTAAAATTCTAGAATGATAAATAATTGTATATAAAACATTTGAGGCATCGAGTTGCTTCAATACAACTCAAACACTCTTTTGTGATGCATCAACAAAAACATGTCATATTACATCAGAATTATAAAATATATAAATAATTTAGATTTTTAAATGCTTTTCTTCATTCATGAGACCAATCAAATTCCATACCGTTTTTCAAAAACTGATTTAAAGGATATGTAAAAGCTTAGAATATTCAGAAATAAACTTATTGTACATATTTATTGAACCAAAGAACCTTTGAGGCTCTTTCACATAGTTGGTGTTCTTAACTTTCTTATTAGTTTCACTATTAATATTGTTAGGAGTAACTTTAACTGGTCGAATTCCTAACCTAAAAATTAATTTTAGCTTGGGGATTAGGATAAATTCAGCTACATATTTTCTTTTTGGAAAATTTCAAATATAATTTTAAGATGGTTCCAATGTTTTTTGAGTAAAATATACACTAATATCATCGACATAATTTCACGAAAAATCAGGTTTATGCTTAGTTAATATTCTTCGAATTAATCTGTTCAAAATGGCAGGAGGGACTTTAAATGCCAAATGGCAATCTGCACTATTAATATAAGACAAAATATTTTGCAAAATGCTTTTCAGTATCTTTTAGATAAATGAGTTCACGACAGTGCCCTCAAGCTAATGAGATCGAGAAGTGTAAATGTTTTGCTGGAGAAAATTTGTCTAACAAACTATCTATAAGTGATAATGATTCAGAATCTGAATTATACAGTTATTTGATTTTCTGAATATATATATATATATATATATCGATCAATAACTCCCGAGTCTAACATTGAAAACAACAATTTTTAACATTTTTTTTTTTCATCAATGCAACACCTTTGTGTTAATCACCTTTTGGTTGATACAATCGTTCAACGTTTCCAAATCATTCCCAGCATTTTTTTTCTTTCGATAAGAATCTTTTTGATTGCGAGTAAAATGGCGCTAAGACGGCTTTCTGGAATCGATCGGCTCGTTCTGTGTCTTTTTTGTTTCCATCGAAACAATCGCGGCGCAGCGGAAGAGCCTTTTCACTTCGCTTCAAAGGCCTTTTCAGTGAAATACGCTTCCATATGATATCACCAGTGATCATCTCAACCCGATCTCACGGGCTTCACTTTTACGATCTTTCATTATAATTTTTTGTCCTTCACTCACGTTTTCCGGTCTTGACGGCTACTGGTCTGCCGGGCGTTCCGCGTCGTTGACGGTACGACCACGTTTAACTCGGCAAAACCACCGACCAAATCGTTGCTTTTGATGGACAAGTCCGGGTAACATTTTTCAATCCACTGTTTCGCTTGCACGGTGTTTACCATTTAAAACAATGTTTATCAAGAACTGACTCGGTTTCCATTTTTTTAAACAAACTACAAAACGACTTTACTCCAACCTCGATAACTCAGTGCTGCAGGTCGATCGACTTAACATTTTGACACGTTTCAAGCAAGGTTAGTACTCTAGAATTGACCTGGTTACTGGTTTACTACGAGCGCCATCTCTGGGTTGGTCTCAGGTTATTGGGTTGATTATTCGATTTGTAATAACTGTGTATGTATGTATTAATATTGTAATATATAATAGCAATAATATAATAACTTAACAATAACAATGCATGTGTAGCAAAATACGTATGTAATACGTAGCAACTAGCCATGTGGCAGCCAGCCAACCAATAGCCAATAACATATGTAACCAGCCAATAATATAGGCATGTAATATGTAATAATAGCCAATAATAACAGCTAATAATAACTCTGTATGCATATGTATATGTAATAACAATAATATGTAATATGTCTCAACACTAATAATAATATGCTCAATAATATACATAGCCGTAATACAATAGCCAATAATATGAGCGTAACAACAACTAATAACCATGTATGTATGTAGCTAATATGTAATACATGAACATGTATTTTGATTAGTGGGACTGGAGCGTTGTGTAGAACGTTTTGATTTATTGAATTATTGGCACCTACAGATGGACAACCTTATAATTTATTAGCCCATTTCGAATCTTCCATTGTTCGAAACAGTCTCCATGTAAAACACATTCATCTTCATGAGAGAGATTTACCAGGTAACCCACGAGGTGAAGCTATGAAAAGAGACTGACGACTGTAATATTATTTTTATTTTGTTGTCACTACATATGTATTCAAATAATCATCAACTCCTATCCCTACAACGCTCCATGCGAATCTTCCTTTGTTCGAAACAATACTGGAAGTCTGTCAGCTCTTCAGAGTGTGCGTCATTTCTTTTTCCAGTTTCACTACATATATCTTGTTCTTATTAATGCAGATTTCACCTTAGAAAACGAACAGCTGCATCTAAGGTTCAAGTCACTGACGGATGATCTAACACTGGGATGCTGTGTCGTGTAGAAACCTCTTGACAGACAATGTGGAATATGTCGACGCACTGTCTTGGTGGAAAAATTTGCCGGATAATTCTTTGTCCATTCTTATTGTGTCAGCAATCGCACGAATGCATAATCGACTTTCAGAAAAAACCTGATAACCGATATTTTCGATACTGCCATGTATTTGGGACGTGGACGAGCAACTCGGGCGTGAATCATCTTTAATCGTCTTCTCGGCTATCTTCAAAATGTTTAACCATTCCGTGCATACGATAAACATTCATTGTCATACACTGATTTCAATAAATTATAAGTATCAGTATGTGAAATTTTTGCAAAAATGTTGCTCACTTATCATTTAAAAAATAGCTCAAATGTAAGCGAAGGTAACGAGTACACGAATTTGTTACAGACAGAGGCACTGTATTCGAATGTGAAGGTTTCACTTTTAACAGATGCCGGTCGTTGGCGTTTGGCCATGCTCTTCTTCTGTACAGGCTCTTATTCTCGTTGTCTTTTAGTCCATGATTTATTTCCTACAAAATTAACCCGTTAGCGCCCAACTTAAATTTAAGATTGAAATTTGTTAAAACTTTTAAAGGTATGTTCTAAACATAAGTCGTATATAATAATATGCGATTAAACTCCACACCATTAATTTTAGGATCCGGATAGTACTGTCAATAAATGGACGCTGGGCGGATATGGAAGTTTTTTTGAACACTTAGTACTTCTCATTTGTTTTAATTTACTTGATTCTTATCTGTTCCCAATGATTGAACTTTAATATTTAATACAATATAAAGTGAAACTTAAAATAAATTGACATTTTTTTTGTTTAAACATACATTGTTACTATGTATAGTGGTGAAAACATTTGGACATAGGTTATATTACATTTCATGCAAAATGTCAGAGGTTTAGCAGACAATTTTGCATTTGACATCGTCGCTGTTTTCTCTTTTACTAATTATAAGTAGCTCCATCGATCTAATGGTGTCTATTTCAGCTACTCGAGGATGGAAGTGTATAACGGTATGCCGATTTATTGTGTTGTACTGTGTTGCCTTTTTTTTAGATGGGCTATTGCAATGTCTCCTTATTTCTTTTGGTACTCTTTTTCTCTGCATTTTACCATGTTGTAAAATAGCACGCGGAATGTTGCAACAACCATCTTCTGATTCGAATAATATTGATACCATTTTTCACAGTTCTTATGGTGCATGTTTCTGAGAATGATGTGATTCTATACCACCCCGTGTTTTCCGTTATAATTGTTTGAGGACATGAAACGCTCAGTTTTATTTTTTTCCAGATTTTCCTTTTCACGCCTTGAGAACGGATGTTGGTGGTCAATTATGTCAAGGTTTGCTAGGTGTACCGTTTGATATCATTCCGTTTTTTGGTAATTTTGTTTTCACATCAAGTGAAATCATGTGGTCACGGTAGTCTTTGAAGTGGAGATCAATTTCAAAGAGTTGACAGTGATGTATTCTGTCACTTCTTACATTGTTTCTGTTGCTCCAAAGATCCACTCTTTCAACCGGTCAGCTTACAGTTATGGGTACAAAGGTGCGTCTCTTTACAGATGGATTCAGAGTTTTCAGGAGTCAACAAAACCTAGCTAAACCTGTGAGATTCATCTACTTCAGTGCTTAAAACAGTCATTTCAGACTCTAATTCCTCCAAGTAGATATTCTACAGCTTCCTCGGCAGTTTTAAAAGAAACCGCGACATAGTGAGGCACCTATGAAATAAACTAAATATCAAGAAAATTTAGCAAGACATCATACAGCGTCCTATTTTTAGGACAGTAGTTTTAAATTTGTAATTAAAATAATAAAGTAAAATAATTCTAAAACGTTATAAGATATCTTTTTAATAGAATATCTGAAATATAAAATTCTGAAAAATATTCCAGCTGGAGCTGAGA